>CM069136.1:1996826-2256826 GCA_035221665.1 Okamejei kenojei
TTATTAACCCATAATCAATAAAAATTCTTTGGTTTGTTGTTACTAATTGTTCTGTTTCCAGTATTCCTAGTATTATTAACTTTGAATCGGGTGTCAAAGTTACATTAACAACATTCGAAATTATCCTAAATATTTCAATCCAGAATTTTGTCATTTTTAGGGTTACACAAAAAGCTGGAGAAACTCAGCGGGTGCAGCAGCATCTAAGAGGCGAAGGAGATAGGCGACGTTTCGGGTTGAGACCCTTCTTCAGACTGGTCAGGGATCAGGGAAACGAGAGATATAGACAGTGATGTGGAGAGATAAAGAACAATGAATGAAAGATATGCAAAAAAGTATCGATGATAAGGGGAAAAGCCATTGTTAGCTGTTTGTGGTGTGAAAATGAGAAGCTAGTGCGACTAGGGTGGGGGAGGGAGATAGAGATAGAGGGAATGCCAGGGCCCGAGGGCTGAGGGGGGGGGGGGGTTGGGAAGGGGAGGAGACAGCTTTATACAGTTTGTAAATGAGTGTGACAAATTGGCTTCTAAATGTTGACATTTATCACATATAGGGGATACTTTTGGGAACATATTATGTAATTTGGATTTTGAATAATATAGTCTATGTAATATTTTAAACTGTATAAGAGAGTGTTTAGCATTTAGCGAACAATGATGTATATGTTGTAAACTATCATCCCATACTTCTGGTCTAATAGTTTGGCATAATTCATTTTCCCAAGATTGTCTATGTATTTCTGTTGATGGAACATCACCTTCCAATAAGATGTTATATATATATGAAATATTTTTTTCTGTATTCGGATGTTTATTCAAACATTCATCTAATATTTCTGTCTTTCTCTTTCTGAGTTCTTGCGTATTTGCTTTAACATAATCTCTAATTTGTAAATATCTAAAGTAATCTTTAGAGTGTAGTCCATAAATTTGTTGTACGTCTTGAAATGAAAGGAAGTTTTCCCTATAGAGATCACCAATCTTAATAATTCCATTATTTTTCCATTGTAAAAAAGCTTTATCCATCATTGAAGGTTTAAACGTAACATTATTTACAATGCTAAGAGATAGTGGTATAGATTTTAATTTTAATGTTTTCTTTATTTGTTTCCAAATACGTATTCCACTTCCTATTATTGGGTTATCACTATAAGTTTTCTTAGCTAGATTAATATTAGCGAATATTATAGAACTAATTTCAAAGGGAGAACAGTCTTCTTTTTCCATATTTAACCAAGTCTCTGGAATTCTCTGCCACAGAAGGTAGTTGAGGCCAGTTCATTGGCCATATTTAAGAGGGAGTTGGATGTGGCCCTTGTGGCTGAAGGGATCAGGAGTAATGGAGAGAAGGCAGGTACAGGATACTGAGTTGGATGATCAGCCATGATCATATTGAATTGCGGTGCAGGCTCGAAGGGCCGAATGGCCTGCTCCTGCACCTACTTTCTATGTTTCTATGTTTCAGTAGAAACACAAAAGTTTCTCGAAGAAAATGGAAGATTTTCGCATGGGGGCCTTAAAATTGCTTTGAACAACTGATTAAAAAGAATAACCAAAAAAATCCCACATATGGGACATAGGCCTTCATCAATCAGTATGGGAGTTGGGAGGTCATGTTGCAGTTGTATAAGACGATGCTAAGACCGCATTTAGAGTATTGTGTTCAGTTCTGGGCACCATGTTATAGGAAAGATGTTGTCAAGCTGGAAAGGATACAGAGAAGATTTGCGAGGATGTTGCCAGGACTAGACGGTCTGAGCTATAAGAAGAGTTTGAGTAGGCTGGTACTGTTCCTTGGAGCGCAGGAGGATGAGTGGTGATCTTACAAAGATGCATATAATCATGAGAGGAATAGATCAGCCAAATGCAAAGAGTCTCTTGCCCCGTGTAGGTGAATCAAGGACCAGAGGACATGGGTTTAAGGTGAAGGGGAAAATATTTAATAGGAATCTGAGGGATATCTTTTTCACACAATGGGTGGTGAGTGTATGGAACAAGCTGCCAGGGGAGGTAGTTGAATCAGGGACAACATTTAAGAAACAGTTAGACAGGTACATGGAAAGGACAGGTTTGGAGGGGCAGCTGGAACTAGTGTAGCTGAGACAAGTTGGCCGAAGGGCCCGTTTCCACACTGTATCATTCTATAACTCTGACTATTTAGCTCAGCTGTTCTTCATTTTATTTTTTCATCATGGGAAAATATCAAGTTGAAGTCATCTAAGTGGCCAGGAATGCACAAAAATCGCTGGCTGGAACAGGAATAAATCAGAACCAGCACTTGAGTCACAGATATGAACAGTCTGGGGAACTCGCCAAAACCTGCTTATTCTGTCTGATCAGCGAGCAGTTCGCTGTGAAATGTGCAAAGCTTTGGGGCGACGTTTCCTTCTCTTTAAAGAATCTCGCACAGTACACCGAATGGACCTTTACTGCAGGTTGAATCCCCGAGTGAAATTCTGCACCAGTACTTCAGAGATTTTCACTTTCAACCTCCCAACATTTACTTTAAAAGAACGTCCGACCCGTATCGTTTTTTTTTGTTTAATGATGCCTAATGCTTGACTTCAGCAAAGAATCATTCTGAAAGTGACCCTGATAGAAAGCAGATGCTTTTTAAGCTGATATAAATTCCAATCAACACGTTAAGAAGGCTAGAAGTTGTGAGGCCAGAGCGAATATTAATTAATATAAACCACGTGAAAGACTAATGATGACATTGTTCGTGCATTCATTCCCCAGCCAGTGCTGGATGCCAAAACTTTCCTCACACTCTTTATTCGGGGTTTGTAAAGGCAATAGCGATGTGTTTAATATTCGGAGATAGACACAAAATGCTGGAGTATGTTGTGTCTATCTTCGATTTAAACCACCATCTGCAGTTCCTTCCGACACGGTTTAATATTCGGAGCGGATTGCAATCTTACCTCTTCAGGTCGTCCATTCTGTAGATCTCGTTTTCAATGTAAGACTGCAGATGTTGCAAAAGCTTCTCTTCCACGACAATCTCTCCCTGGATGTTGACGATGGAGGAGTAGAGGTCTCCTCGGGATGGGGGCGGCAAGGATCCGCTCACCAAGCACAGCAACAGCGAGGGCAGCCGCTGTAACATTTTAGCAACTTGCTGCACTTTGTGAACAGTTCCAGACCACTGTTCCCGCGGGGCGCTGGTTTTACTGCTCCCGGTGGTGGTCAAGTCAAGTCAAGTTTATTCGTCACACACACATAGGAGATGTGCAGGGAAATGAAAAGTGGCAGTGCTCGCGGACTTTGTGCAACAAACAAACAAACTCCAAACAGAATGGAACAGAATCACATATCATTTTACATATTACATATTGTGGGAGGAAGGAAAACGGAAAATCCCCCAGCATTTTTGAAAAAACAGTAGAATGGTACAGTAAAGTTAGTCCCTGGTGAGGTAGGAGTTTACAGTCCTAATGGCCTCTGGGAAGAAACTCCTTCTCATCCTCTCCGTTCTTACAGCATGGCAACGGACCGTAGCAGCTGGAACAGTCCGTTGCAGGGGTGGAAGGGGTCTCCCATGATCTTATTGGCTCTGGAGTTGTACCTTCTGATGATAGTTCCTGCAGAGGGGCGAGTGAAGTTTCCATAGTGCGTTCGGCCGAACGCACTACTCTCTGCAGAGCCTTCCTGTCCTGGGCAGAGCAATTCCCAAACCAAATCGTGATATTTCTGGACAAGATGCTTTCCACAGCCGCACTGGAGGATCCTCGGAGACACTCTGAATTACCTCAATTGCCTGAGGTGGTAAAGGTGCTGCCTTGCCTCACAAGTGCTGCAGCGTGTGATGTCCATGTCATATCCTCAGGGATGTGGACTCCAGGTATTTAAAACAGCAGGGGTCAAAGAGGGGTCGTGTTTCCACATCAGTTCGTTGAGACGAATAAAGTCAACGTTTTGCCTTTGGTGGGATGCTTGACCCCGCATTCCAGTGAAATGGATCATGCGGCTAAGTTGGAGCCGGAGAGCGAAGCGGTTGCCCCCCCCCCCCCCCCCCCCCCCACACACACACACACACACACACACAGAGGCAGTGCGATTTCACTGGGTCTGGCGCCTGGAATTTGCAATGGGAAGCAATCCCATTGACGTCAAGCCACCCTGTGAATGATGAACAGTATTTGATGAATGGGAGGGTTAAGGTCGAGTGGAAAGCAGAGGTCAGGATGAGCTGTGATGATGTTGTGTGCCATTGTCTCATCATCCCTCATCCCCCCTACAGTGGGGAGGGTTTGCAATGCGACACGGCAGGATAGATAGCATTTGAACATTGAACATAGAACATAGATCTCCCGGTTGCCAAACACTTTAACTCCCTGTCCCATTCCCATACTCTTTAATAAAACTAAGGAGCTGATTGTGAATTTTAGGAGGGCACAATGACCGAGGACGTACACGCCACTGGAGATAAATGGGACTACTGTGGACAGGGTGAGCAGCTTTAAATACCTGGGAGGCCACATCACAGAGGATCTGACATGGACAACACACACTGCCGCACCGGTGAGAAAGGTAAGGCAGCGCCTTTGTCACCTCAGGCAGCTGAGGAAATTCAGAGACTCTCTGAGGATCCTTCAATCCTTCTACTCTAGAAAGCATTCTGACCGGAAACATCTTGATCAGGTTTGGTAACAGCTCTGCCCAGGACACGAAGGCTCTGCATGTTGGGCTGAAAGCACCATGGGAACTACACTCACCTCCCTGCAGGACCTATACACCAGGAGGTGCAGATCCAGAGCCAACTCCAGCAAGCACCACCGCTGTCACGCTGCAAAAACAGAGATGATGAAATGGAGTTTCTACCCGCAGGCCATCGGGACTGTAAACTCTGATCTCACCGGGGCGTAATTACTGTTGTGTCTTTTAAAAGTGAAATGATGTGTCTTTTAAAAACAAATTTAAATACTGGTTCTGTTCTGTTCTGTTGTTCTGTGGTTTTGCACAGTCCCGCAGGCATTGCCACTTTCATTTCACTGTACATCTTGTATGTGTATGTGACAAATAAAGTTGGCTTGACATTTCTGTCCTGGGCCACCTCCATTGTCAGGATGAGGCCAAACGCCAATTGGAGGAACCGCACCTCATATTTCGCTTGGGCAGCTTACAACCCAGCGGCATGATTATTGATTTCTCTAACTTCAAATAACCCTCTCTCCTTCCTTCCCCCACCCTAATCATCATACTAGTTTCACTGTCGTCCTGTTGAAGTTCACTGTCTGTATAACTCGTTATTACCTACCCCACAGCCAACAATGGACCATTGTGGGCTCCACCTTTCCTTGATCATCGTTGCTTTTTGCATATCTTTTATCCATTTGTTCTATTTACCTTCCATATATATCATTTCCCTTTCCCCTGACTCTCAGTCTGAGGAAGGGTCCCGACCCGAAACGTCACCTATTCCTTTTCTCCAGAGATGCTGCCTGACCGCCTGAGTTACTCCAGCATCTTTAGTACAGCACAGGACAGGCCCTTTAACGCACAGTGTCCACTGATGCGAAGATAAACTAATCTGCCTGCACATGGTCCATGTACTGTACCGATATATCCATGAGCCCATCTAAAAGCCTCTTAAATGCCACTATCATATCTGCCTTCACCACCAAAACCATTTAGTGCCGCAGTGCTAGAGTTGCTGCCTTACAGTGCCATTAACCAGTGTTCGATCCTGGATATGGTTGCTATCCGCATGCAATTTGTACATTCTCGCTGTGACCATATGGGTTTTCTCTGATTACTCCGGTTTCCACCATCACTCCAAAGATTTAAAAGTTTGTGGCTTGTGTGTAGGATGAAACTGCAGATAGAAACATAGAAACATAGAAAATAAGTGCAGGAGTAGGCCATTCGGCCCTTCGAGCCTGCACCGCCATTCAATATGATCATGGCTGATCATCAAACTCAGTATCCTGTACCTGCCTTCACTCCATACCCCCTGATCCCTTTAGCCACAAGGGCCACATCTAACTCCCTCTTAAATATAGCCAATAAACTGGCTTCAACTACCTTCTGTGGCAGAGAATTCCAGAGACTCACCACTCTCTGTGTGAAAAATGTTTTCCTCATCTCGGTCCTGAAGAAATTCCCCCTTACCCTTAGACTGTGACCCCTTGTTCTAGACTTCCCCAACAACGGGAACAATCTTCCTGCATCTAGCCTGTCCAACCCCTTAAGAATTTTGTAAGTTTCTATAAGATCCCCCCTCAGTCTTCTAAATTCTAGCAAGTACAAGCCAAGTCTATCCAGTCTTTCCTCATACGAAAGTCCTGACATCCGAGGAATCAGATGCTGGTTTATACTGAAGATAGACACAAAATGCTGGGGTAACACAGCGGGACAGGCAACATCTCTGTAGAAAGGGAATGGGTGACGCTTCGTGTCAAGACCCTTCTTCATTAGCTTTATTGGCTTTGGTAAAAACTGTAAATTGTCCCTGGTAGGCAGGATAGTGTTCGTGTATGTGGTGATGGCTGATCGGCACAGTCTTGATGGCCCGAAGGGCCTGCTTCCGTGCTGTTTCTCTAAAGTCTAAAAGTTTCCTTTTCACCTCTTGCCTTTGTCACTTACTCCACTCCTTAGTTCATAAGTTGTAGGAGCAGAATTAGGTCATTCGACCCATCAGGTCTACACTGCCATTCAATCATGGTTGATCTATCTTTCCCTGTTGACCGGTGTGGGCAAGTTGGGCCGGAGGGCCTGTTTCCACACTGTACCACTCGCTGACTCTATGCCTCTATGTAGTAGTTACTGCTGCAATGTTGGAAGCAGAGTAGCCAATTTGTATGCAGACCGTTCCCACAAAGAGGATGGAGTCATTGAGTAGAAATTTCACCAGCTGGAGGTTAAATATTGCCCAAGATACTAAGAGGATAATATTTTATCAAGAAACCTGTACGTCATTGGAGCGTGGGAGGAAACTGGAGCAGCCGGAGAAATCCCACGCAGTCAGAGGAGAACGAACAAACTCTGTGCAAAAAATCACCATAGTCAGGATCGAACTCGGGTCTGTGGCTCTGTAAGGCAGCAACCCTACCGCTGCGCCACCACACCACTCTGACACATAATTGTGTATTTCTGATGTCATCCTTGTAAATCTTCTCTGCGCCCTTCCATTGCGTCTGTCTCTTTTCTATAATATGGCAACCTATTCTGTGCTGAAAAGTGTGATCTCACCAAGGTACAATTTGGCAAACAATCTCTGCTTATCATCCCATCCCTCTAAAAATAAACACCATTGCTTAGTTTGTTATCTCTGTGGCCTTGCTGCCTTGTGATGCAAATGTTAGCGACTGGTGTATTTTATTCCTGTGAGATTCCTTTATTTCTCTACTTCAGCCACACGGTCACCTTCCGATTGATATAATGTGTTACCAAAATGCACCACTCCACATTTATCTCTAATGAATCTCATCTGCCAATAATCTGTGTCCCTGCAAATTTATCAATGTCTCCCTGTAATTTGTTGCTGTTTTCCTCAACGATGATTCATCCTACCCAATTTGATATCATAGCAAACTTAGAAATAGTCTTTTTTGATTCCAAAGTCTTTTGGTTTTGATTGTAAACTGACGACTGTGGTCCGAAGATAGACACAAAATGCTGGAGTAACTCAGCGGGATAGGCAGCATCTCTGGAGAGAAGGAATGGGGGACATTTCCAGTTGAAACCCTTCTTCATACTCACCCAAAACATCACCCATTTCTTCTCTCCAGAGATGCTGCCTGTCCCGCTGAGTTACGCCAGCATTTTGAGTCTATCTCCGGTTTATACCAGCATCTGCTGTTCCTTCCTTCACTAAACAACTGTGGTTCCATTTTTTCCACTATGAATAGGTACCCTTTTCTCTGACCCTCTGCATTCTGTCTTGAAGCCAGAATGTTCACTCTCTTCACTCTAATCTGATTCAATAATCTATGTGCTACTTTATCAGGTTTTATGAAAATCTAGATAACTTACATGTACTGCACTACCGCCATTTATTCTCTCATCTCCTCAAAAAATGTAATAGAGTTAACTTTATTTTAGTTTTTGCTTAGAGATACAGTGCGGAAACAGGCCTTTCGGCCCACCAAGTCTGCGCTGACCAATGATCCCCACACACTAATGCTATCTTACACACCATGGACAATTTACAATTATATCAAGCCAATTAGCCTACAAACCTGTACAAGTTTGGAGTGTGGGAGGAAACAAGAGATCCAGAAGAAAACCTTTTCATACTATGCTTGCCATATCCAGATGTGCTAATGCTTGCCACACAAACCAGACTTCCCACCATTGACTCCATCTACACTTCACGCTGCCTCGGAAAAACAGCTAACATAACCAAAGGCTTTTCCTATCCTGGTCATTTCTTCTTCTCCCTGCTCCCATCTGGCAGAAGGTACAGAAGCTTGAAAGCATGCACCACCAGGCCCAGGAACACTTTTCCCCCTCAGGCTTCTGAATAGCCCTTCCACAAGCTCGGGAACAGTCCGATTCACCTCTACCCCACTAAGGATATTGGACTTTATCTAAGGAACTGATGCAGTTACAACACTTGAGTTTGAACTGATTGTATTTATGTATGGTATATCTGATCTGTTTGGATAGCATGCTGTACCTCAGTATATGTAACAATAATAAATCTAAACCTAATCTTAAACCAAATGCATTCTTACAGAGAAAGGTTGAACAAGTTAGGTCTGTTACAGAGAAAGGTTGAACAAGTTAGGTCTTTATTCTTTGGAGTGCAGAAGGTTAAGGGGGAACTCGATTGAGGTCTTTAAAATGATGAAAGGGATAGACAGAGTTGACGTGGATAAGCTTTTCCCATTGAGGGTAGGGAAGATTCAAACAAGAGGGCATGACATGAGAATTAAGAGAGAGAAGTTTAGGGGTAACATGAGGGGGAACTTCTTTACCCAGAGAGTGGTGGCTATGTGGAATGAGCTTCCAGCAGAAGTGGTGGAGGCAGGATCGATTTTAACATTTAAAAGTAAAGTGGATAGGTATATGGACAGGAAGGGAATGGAGGGGTATGGTCTGAGTGCAGATAGATGGGACTAGGGGAAAATAAATGGTCGGCACGGACTGGAAGGGCCGAGAGGGCCTGTTTCCGTGCTGTAATTGTTATATGGTTATACGATTATTACCAGGTAGATCCACACGGACTAATGTTACAGTCTGTGTGAGTAGGTTATAAGACCATAAGACGTAGGAGCAGTATTACTGTAGGTCATTCAGCACATCGAGTCTATCCAGCCATTCAATCTTGCTGATCTATTTTTCCCTCTCAACCCCATTCTCCGGCCTTCTTCCCGTAACCGTTGACGCCCTTCCTAATCAATCCCTACCTTTAAAATCCCCAATGTCTTGTCCTCCACAGCCGGCCGTGGCAATGAATTCCACAGATTCGCTGCCCTCTGGCTAAATAAATTCCTCCTCATCTCCATTCTGAAGGCGCGCCATTTTATTATTATACATTGTACGATAGCAATGTTTAAGAGACGTTTAGACAGGCAGGTGGGATTTGTTAAAGTTGGTATCATGGTTGGCACAGAAGTCATGGGGCATCTCCTTTTGAAATCTATTCCACTAAATCCTCCAAAACTGCAGTTACTGTAGCTTCAGCGTGATTTTATGGAAAGATTTCTGGCTGTTTTCTGCAACGACTGTTTGGCGCATGTGTCACGGACCAAATGGAATCAGAGCAACAGGCCAATAAGCTAATTAGAATAAGAAACATATATTGTGCATGGAGTGATCTTTAATTCTTACTTTGACAGGCAAAGTGCAAGAGCAACTTTGTCAGCGTCAGAGCCCACTTTATGTGCTGCAGGGAGTGTACTGGGGAAAGGATTCCAATCTGAATTTGTAGCTGGAAGCAATGCTGGAGTGAATTTGAAAGGTGCTCTGTGTTCACTAGAGCATTTACTGAAGCATTCAAAATTATGTCAACTGAAACAATGGGAGATTATGTGCAGTGGCTTATTCACAGGGTTGCGAACAAGACGAGGAGAGCAAAAATGCAATTCGAACACCAAAGAAACATAGAAAATAAGTGCAGGAGGAGGCCATTTGGCTCTTCGAGCCAGCACCGCCATTCATTGTGATCATGGCTGATCGTCCTCAATCAATAACTCATAGAAACATAGAAAATAGGTGTCTATCGAAGCTGAACTGATTGAAACAAAGAGTATCTATTGAAGCTGAACTGATAGTGCACACGGCATGTTAGAAAGAAAAATGAAGGCTGTGGGAAAAGAGAAGAGATGATGTTTTAGTAGGAATAATGAGAAGGGGCAGTATGAACTGAATCAAACAATTTTAAAAGCAAAGTGGAAAAATTGAGTCCAGGTCCAGTGAGGGCAGCAGAGTAGTGCAGCAGTAGAATTACAGTGCCAGACACCCAGGTTTGATCCTGATTATGGGTGCTGTCTGTGTGGAGTTTGCACATTATGCCTGTGCTCACGTGGGTTTTCTCCGGGTGCTCCGGTTTCCTCTCACACTCCAAAGATGTACAGGTTTGGAGGTTAATTGTCTTCTGTAAATTGTAAATTGTCCTTAATATGTCGGCTTGTGCTAATGTACGGGGTGATTGCTGGTTTATGTGGACTCAGTGGACTGAAGAGCCCGTTTCCACACTGTATCTCTAAACTCTAAAGTCCACAAGTTTTGTGTGGGAGAACTTTACAAAATAGCGCATAGAAACTAACGGTAGCAAAGAGTGCAGTAGCAAGCACTTTGTACTAAACCTTCATGCTACAATGATTTGACTCCAGCTGGGGTGTTCAGTTCAAATCATTTCTTGATACCACATTTGAAAGAACGACAAGGATGCAATTGTGAAAAAGAAAGGGACTAGTCATGTGGAGAGATCTGGGAAACTTGTTTTCCTTAGAGCTGACATAGTCATAGGTCATATAGCACACTTACATGCCCTCAACCCATCGATCTGTGCTGTCCATTCAACATCTGTTTATTCCTAAATTAATCCCATTTTGTTATCTCCACATTCCCATTAACTCCACACGGTTTTCTACCACTCACACCAGCGGCTATTTACAGTGGCCAATTAACTTATGCATCCACATTTCCTTGGGATGTGTGAAGAAACCGAGCACCCAGAGGAAACCCATGTAGCCACAGAGAGATTACAACCTCCATACATCACTGGAGGTCGAGATTGAACCCGGGGCACTGGAGCTACAAGACATCAACTTTACCCGCTGCACCCTGAGTTGTCCCAACCTTAAAATGGTATGATAGAGGTGTCTGAAATAGTGAAAGAAATTCGTTGAAGAAAGAAAACTTGTTTTCTGAGCCAGCAGGTTTGGTAAAGAAACCACAATTAATGATGACTTGGAAAAACAAATACTGTAGCAAAGAAAGATAATGATCTGGCATCTCCTACCTTAGTAGGAAGTAGGATCAATATAAACCATCAATTTGAAGCTGGATAAATGTTATCAGGGACATATTTTCCAGTAAAAGGACAAGGATATAGAATCAAAAATAGACACAAAAAGCTGGAGCAACTCAGTGGGACAGGCAGCATCTCTGGAGAGAAGGAATGGGTGACGTTTCGGCTCGAGACCCTATCCTCGGCTGAAACCAGCATCTGCAGTTCCTTCTTACACAAGGAAATAGAATCAATTGGATGCACCTACCAAAGAGTTGGCACAGATACAATGGATCGAATGGCCATCTCCTCAATCATATCATTCTACAGTTACCTGATTAGAGTGGCCAGACCTATAATGGAGCTAGTTCTATCCCAATGGTTTCTGCTGGGGCTTTTGAAGATTCTATGAATTCATCTGAAGTTCTATCAATAAGTGCTAAAGAGCAACAACAATTCTATTTCGCCATAATTTTAGTTATATAATGCATTTTTGCAAACAAATAATTTAAAAGTAAAGTGGATAGGTATATTTAAAAGTAAAGTGGATAGGTATATGGATGGGAAGGGAATGAAGGGGTATGGTCTGAGTGCAGGTAGATGGGACTAGGGGAAAACAAATGGTCGGCACGGACTGGAAGGGCCGAGAGGGCCTGTTTCCGTGCTGTAATTGTTATATGGTTATATGGTTATATGGTTAAAACTATCCATTGAACCCATTAGCTAAAATTAAGAGAAATTTTTATCAGTATAACTATTAGCTATACATATAAAGTTGCGAAATCTCCCCCCTAAATGATGGCATTTTCTGTATCTGTTTACGAAAGCTATTTGTTCCATATTGTGAGATGAACATACTTACACATTAGCAGTTCCAGTCACCTTCTGCAAAATAAACATCATAAACAAGCAAGTTTATTTAGCATTCATTCATTAGTTTGCTGTATATTGAACACACTGGACAACTGCCAGACTATATGAGCTTCCCTCAATATAAATCCATTTAAAATGCTCTTCATTATAATTAAAGAGTTAAAATGTTTTGCACTACGGCTTTTCATTATTACAGCTCTTCATCACCTTCATTGTACTTAATTTTGCACTTGGTCTTTTCAATTTTTCTTCAGTCATTGAACAGAATGAATATAATAACTGACTGTCATTTTGAGCAGTCAAATAGACGTTGCAGTTTTCATTTTTGTGAGGTTGGCAATCATTTCTCCTTCGGCTGCCAACTCTTTAGTCGGGGGTGGGGGGGGGGATCTGTGGAATTCTTTGCCACAGAAAGCTGTGGAGGCCATGTCAGTGGATATTATTAAGGCAGAGATAGATAGATTCTTGATTAGTGCAGGTGTCAGAGATTTTGGGGAGAAGGCAGGGGAATGGGGTTAGCAGGGAGAGATAGATCAGCCATGATTGAATGGCGGAGTAGACTTGATGGGCAAAATGGTCTAATTCTACTCCTATCACTTATGACTTTATGACCTTATGACCAACCTCCGTGAGTAACTCACTAACCCCAGCGATTGCTTCCAGCCCTAGGCCTGACTTGTCGAACTAGAGGGTGGAAAGAGAGACACGCAGTGAAGAATGCTAGTTGAGAGCAAGCATACAGAGTACACTTGGAGAGAGCTTGGCATGATGGACAATGGGCAGGGTTTGTGATAAGAGGCATCTGAAAGGCAGCACTCATAGTGCTCACACCATCACACAAACCAACCTCCCTTCCTTTGGACATCCGGTGGCACTGTTGCTAGCTGCCTCCACCTTCAGTCCGGTATCTTTTTGTTTTTTGTTATGTTTTAAGATGTTTTTTGTGTTTTTTTTAATGTTTTTGTGTGAGGGAAGAGGGTACGGTAAGGGGGATACCGTCCTCCAGTCGCTTCCTGGAGAGGATGCGACTATTATTCGAGTCGCGTCCTCGCCCCCCCTCCCCCCCGCGGCCTACCTACTGGATTGGCGCGGCCTTTCCTGCCGGGACCGACCAGAGCTCCAGCAGCAGCGGCGCAGCGTTGGAAACATCGAGGGGCAGGCGATGCCTCACCGGGGATCGCCGTTTGGAGCTCCGGAGTGCTGGGCCTGCTGCACCGACATTGCGGAGCTGTGGTTCGCGGAGCTCCCAACGCGAGCAGCCCTGACCAAAATCGCGGAGTCCTGCGACTCCCCCCCGGCTCGGCCTGTGGACTTTGGCAGCCGCGGACTCCGGTGGGGGGTGGCTGATCTGGAGGTCCGGGCCGCTGAGGATGTTCTCCGTCGGGGTTCCATCTTTCCCAGCGAGAGGGCCTGAGCATCGTTCCCGGCGAGAGGGCCTGCGGGTGCTCGGGAGGCCCTGACCACGGGTGAACATCTGGGAAGATCGGCAGGGAGGCCGGCTGGACTAAGGTACCTTCCTTAACTCAAGTGCCGCTGTGGGGTTATGTTGTGTGTGGACGTCTGTGTTTGTGCTTTAAAAAAAAAAGTTTATTTATTTATTATTTACTTTTATGTTACTGACTGTAAGGAAAATCCATTTTGTTGTCTCTAAAATGAGATAATGACAATAAATTGAATACAAGACAATTGGCTCCATTTACACTTCACGCTGCCTCGGCACGACCACCGGCATAATCATGGATGAGTCACAGCCCTCTTCTCCTCTCTCCCATCAGGCAAGAGGACAGAAGTGTGAAAACGCACACTTCCAGATTCAGGGACTTTCTTCACAGCTGTTAACAGGCAACCGAACCATCCTATCAACATTACTAGAGAATAATCCTGAGCTACTAGCTACCCCATTGGAGATCTTTGGACTACCTTGAATCGGACTTTATCTTGCATTAAACGTTATTTCCTTTATCATATATCTGTACACTGTGGATGGATCGATTGGAATCATGTATAGCCTTTTCGCTGACTGGTTAGCATGCAACAAAAGCTTTTCACTGTACCTCGGTACACGAACAAACTAAACTAAAGAAGTTGATAAATTCTGACAATATGTTGGATGCAAAATTAAGATGAGCATGGAGATAAATGCAGTATCCTATATAGAATCAATGCAGAATTTGACAGGGTCCAATACAGAACCATATTTCCCCATAACATTTATACTGCTTCATACTAAATGATTATATTGATCCTACTTCCTATTGTCTCTCCAGCAAGAGATTCCAAATCAATATCTTTCTTCCTTACAGTATTTTTTTCCACGTCATCATAAATTGTTCCTTTACAGTAAGCGTGATGCACGGTACCATGGAAAATCAGGAAATGCTGGCTTCTTAATTGAGTATTTTGCATCCATTTTGATTGCAGAGAATAAGGATGAAATACCAACAGTCCCAGGGAAAATAAGACAAGAAATGAAAGGTTACAGATTCAATAATTACATTATTATCAGAGTCAGAGAAATGAAGGGAAGGGAGATCAGAAGTGAGCACATTGTATTTAACTGATGGAAGAGTGTGGTGGAAGAAGTACAGAATAGTAAGATTAAATGAGAACTTACCAGTTCGAAGTTTGATCTTGATTTTATGAGGCGTTACGTCGATGATTACGTGAAGAAGCCCAGCCAGTCCGCATGCACGCAATCTTCAATGCAGCGGTATGAAATCACAAATAACAATTACCGACATAGTAAGATGCGTGACTCGAGAACTACCAGACGATCTTTATGAGAGAGGGTTGGGCGTGGAGGGCACGTAATCACCAACGTAACTCCTCATAAAACAAAGATCAAACTTCAAACTGGTAAGTTCTCGTTTAATCTTACTATTTTACTTCGGAGTCACGTGAGTGATTCCGTGAAGGGTTCGAAGCTTGTGATTTCATGCCGCACGTCCAAATCTCGGCGTCTCACTGCATTGATTGACAGGATGAGTGAATAATCAAAAAATGCATTAAGCATGATATTGATTCAAATGTATTAATGGTTTACGTTAATAAAGAAATCAATAGCAACCCCTGTATCTCAGGGGAGGCTAAAGTGGACGCAAAACAGAATGGGCAAAACCCCGGGCCTATGGTAAAACATGGTTTTTAAAACAATTCAGTGGACCATCCTGCAGTCGCGAGGATATGGTCAATGGGAATGTCCATTGCCCTGGCCGTTGACGTTGATGCTGCCCTGGTGGAATGAGATATACAATCATCAGTGTTAATACCTGCATAACCCAGAACCTGCTGCAGCCACCTTGAAATAGTCTGAACCGACCTTCCCTTGTGTGGTTGTTTGTCGATTAATAAACAATGCTGATTCCACACTTCTTAGGATTCTGGTGGCCTTGATATAATATAGCAAGCCTGCCCTCCCACATAGACGTGAGACCGTGGGGTATCCGAAAAATGATCTTAAATCCTGCCACCCCTGGTCTGCTCTACTTGTGTAGATCAGAATGTAAAATGTAATGGCACCTGCAGCCAATTCCATCCTATCTAGCCACAGCGTTTGCAATGTTTGCCCTCGTTGTGCTGATATTAGTGTCATGACTAAGGATGTAGCTGGTGAAGTAATGTTAACACATTTTCAATAACCAAACTGCATATTCTTGTAGTGGGAGAACTTGTGTCAAGATCACTTTTACAACTCGATATCCGGGTTGAACCCGACCGAGTGGTTCCCGTTTGTTGCAGCTTTAGTGTCTCTATAACTGAATTATTGTCAAAGACCATTTAAGAATGAACTGGAAGATGTCAGTAATCTGTACTCTATTAAATGTAACATTAACATTTAAACAAAACCGCTTCCGATCCCCTCAATAAGAACATACTGCTTTTTTGGGTGCTATCCCTGAACTCTGTAGTGAGCACATCCATGGCTTGATGTGACAACCTGAGTCATAAGTCAATCCATTCAGAATGTGTAAGTCAGTAATTGTCTTATTATGCAGAAACCGGTTTCCTGAACCACCGTTTGAACCAGCAAAGTTTTTTTCATTTTTTGGAATAACCGTATACCGTTGTATTATTATGCCTGATGAAAGCAGGCAACATGGCTGCTTAGCCAGTCCGACAGTACGAAACCTAAAGCAAGGTCTTGCTGATTGTTTTAAGACCCGACTAATGAGGCAAAATGGAGGAAGACATAAAAGAACATTCCTCCTTTTGTAGCGAGAATGTATTTCTCTGCACAGTTCTGACACATATTTTTGCAATCAGTGAATAAACATGAACCACCATGTCGATATTCGATGTAGCAATGAACCATACTTTCATAATACTTTGAGATCTATTCTGTGTTGTCATCGATCTGAACTGGATGATACACCAGTGGCAAAGGAGATTAGGTAATTATTACAGGATACTTTTACTTGATTGCCATGTGACTAACATATGCCACCACCGTAGTGTAGCAACTTGAAGTTGAGCATGTAGATTATGTATATTCGCTCAATAGCCCCTTACCCATGGGGTGCATCTAGTGTATATATTTAGTTGATACGAACAACTGAAGAATTGGTAACTTATGCAAATCTCCACTACCTCCAACTAGAGATGGTATTCGGAACTTCTCACCTTAGAGTCCTTAGCATCAGTTTGTAATAACTGAATTCGACCGACCAAACTACTGGAGCAATGTTGAATACTGTTTGTTCATCATTGTGACTGAGGTAGCTTCAGCTGATAATAGCATAAGGTTGTTAACAATGGTCTACATGTCCTTTGAGAGGTCGCTACTTTGCACGATATCAGTTCCTTGATTTGCTCAGCTGGTACACAGCTACTATATTGCCAATTACTCTTGATGAAATAAAAGTCAGTTTTATAACAGGTTGCTATTAACTCCAATCTCTTGCCACAGGGCGGAGTCATAGGCTAATTAATCGTTAAAGGTAAATCCCAATGACCAACGAACAGTTTATCCCATTCCGCAATGTTTTACTGTTATTCGTACAGTTACATTGTCTTTGATAACCTCTGTAATGGGAACTGCATAGAATGGATCTTTGAGACCCTTATGAATCTGTTGTTAGTCAGGAAAATAAGTTTTCATATTCGGAAAGTTCACATGCCCGACACTCTCCATTTTTCATAATAAACATGCCACTCCTGCCTTATTCCATGGGTGTTTTGCATGAGAACTTTGGCCTGATTTCCGAACCTTATCTTCAAAGACAACCCTGGCCATAATCCAAACTTGCTTGGAATGCTATGACTGTGCCTCAACCACATGTTTTTATCCTTTGTGTGTTGTACAAACAAATGTAAATATTACAACGTGAACTACCCATGTTTTGGAAGTGCAAGACCCATTTTGTTGAGTAGGGTTGGTAATGTGCATGGAATTTCTGAGCTATTATACTGCCCCCAGCTCCAGTGAACCGCCTACTGCCGATGAGTGCCTGGGGTGCGTTCTGAAACGATGACCTTTGCCCGCTGTTGGCCTGAATTGATACGTCTGCCAGGTTTTCCTCCCCTATTGAATAGGCCTACCTGAATAACAGATTCGTCGGCTGGCTCCCACATCCCCCTGTTGGCGCTGTTCACTGCCAGCACATATGTGCTCCAGTATGTTCCATCGACTTCTTTAGAGCCTGGAGTCAGTTATATCTTGACATTTCGCACTCTCCTCCTCAGAGAGGGCGATTCATAGGCAGCCCTAAACAGGCGTTGCCGCAGGCCGCAGGCCGCAGGATACCTGTGCTGATATGAACCCATTGCACCTATACCCGAATAGAACATTCTGCTGGGATGGCAACTTTGGTGTCAGGAAAAGGTACCTCTGACACGTGCCCTTCATCCCTTGGGGTTTGCCCCACGGCCATACCCTGAGACTCAGTATCAGCAGGATACTGACCCGTCTTGGTCTCCGCCTCCAAGAGGGAGACCTGAAGCAGCTCTGTCAACTGGCATTGCTGGTGCGGCTTGCAGAGATGGAACATCTGGCTCAACCTTACCATCAGAGTTGGGGTCAGAACTAAGATGACCCATCGCTCGCGCCTCCTCATCCATGAAGGTGCTATCAAACAGCTCTCTACTAGATGCTGCTGGCGCCTTTTTGTTCAGGGTGGCTGCTGTAGCACTGTATGCAATAGTTGCTGCATTTGGGATAGTCGTTTCAAATGCACTATCCAGCCCCGGTGAGGAATCATCCCCCGACTCCGTGGGCCTATTATTTTGCTATCCAGCCCCGGCGGGGAATCTTCCCCCAATTCCGTGGGCCTAGCAGACTTATGTGTTACTTTGAGCAACCCTGTCCCAGGCGTTGCCGATGCCGCCTCTCGTAGAGGCCGACGCCTTTTGATATGAAATAGACCTGTACCAGGCGCTGCTGGCGAGGCTCTCCAGTGGGCCGGCAATGTCACAAATGAAACAGCCCTGTCCCAGGCGCTGCTGGCGTGGCTCTCCCGTAGGCCAGCGCTTTCATACATGAAGCAGCCCTATAGAAAAACCCTTGTAGCCCGACTCACCCGAGTCCAATAGGGCTGAACGAGTCCTTTCTCCATCAATTTTATTCCCTGCCTGGGGACCGACGTCTGTGAGCCGCTGACCGCACTGTCAGCGACTGGCGTTACGTCCTTGCCATTCACGGGAGGCTGGAAGCCACTGGCTACCTTGTCAGCAGCTGCTTATCTCACAACCCGATCTTTTGCCGGTTATCCGCTTCCGCGGTCGGACCGGGGTTTCCCCACAGTCCATAGCCGGCTCACTCGTCGGGTGAGCCGAATCACTCACGTGACTCCGAAGTAAAATCAGCATAAACTCAACATAAAATCATTCCCAATCTGTGTTGATGGGAGCAGGAAATTAGTTTAGTTTATTATTGTCACGTGAACCGAGGTACAGTGAAAAGCTTTTGTTTGTGTGCTTTCCTGTCAAAGCAGAGATTATACATGATTACAATCAAACCATCCACATGCAGAGATAAAGGATAAAGGGTACACCATTTAGTGCAAGATAAATTCCAATAGAGTCCAATTAGAAATAGTTGAAAGGTCCCCGATGAGGTAGATGGGAGATCATGACTGCACTCTAGTTGGTGAGAGGACGGCTCAGTTGCCTGATATCAGCAGGGGAGAAACTGTCTCTGAAAATAAGAAGGATCTCGTCCCGAAATGTCACCTATTCCTTTGCTCCATGGATGCTGCCTCACCCGCTGAGGTTCCCCAGCATTTTTCTCTACCTGAAAATGGAAGTATGTGTTTTCAAACCTCTGTTCCTCTTGCCTGATGAGAGAAGGGAGAAGAGGGAGTGACTGTGGTGAGAGTGGTCCTTGATTGATTCAGGAGGTGTTGAGATTGCAAGGCAAAGCTAGCTGGAGTAAAAGGTAAAAGGACAACTGTTCTGGTGATAGTGTTCTAAGGCAGATTCTCAGGTTAAAGGACAATTTAAAAAAAGTCTGCAATGCATTGGCCGGGAATCGAACCCGGGCCTCCCGCGTGGCAGGCGAGAATTCTACCACTGAACCACCAATGCAGCTGCTGAAAATGTAGCTTTATGCTGAACTGATGAGTTTCATACTTTCCACATCTGTTCTTTCTTTTCTGTAGAATACTGCGGGGTGTTGCCAATTTCCTTGTCATCAGAGCCACGAGGAAACTGCTCATTTATAGCCTTCCATTTAAACATGATAAATCACTCAGCACAATGTTAACTTTTAACGTAGTACTCTGACAGGTCCTCCTAAATGCTGGCGCAACATTATTGAGTTTGCCTGTTGTCATCACAGGGGACACTCCAGGTTTCTCACCATGATAGGAAAAAGGGATCAGTGCTCCACACACACTGAGTTATAAACGTAGAATAGGCTTGGGCAAGGGAGGTAATGCTCACTCTTTAGTCCGCCTGAACCTACCTGATCGCCAGGACACTTTAATTCTCCTTCCGATTCCCACACAGACCTTTTTGTCCTCGGTCTTCTCCATTGTCAGAGTGAGGCTAAACACAAATTGGAGGAACAGCATCTCATATTTTCCTTAGGCAGTGTGAGATATAGGTTGTGCTCACAATCACTACTCATAGACTAAATCACGGAAACAAGAAATGCTTTATTTGTGAGTCTGCAGAGTCGGGTGCCTCTCCAAGTTGAGTCACACCAAAGTCAGGAAAGTAAAGCCCCTGTATACACATAATTCTACATTTAACCTCCCCTTCTGGCCCTCTCCAATCAGAAACTGAGGTGCACAGTCTATAGGTATGTCCCCCCAGTACCTCCCACATCATACATCGCATGTTCATACATGTGCATGGTAATGAGCAGTTTCTTGACCAGGGGTGTGTTAGTAATATTCATTTATTTCATTAAGCATGCTCAGTTGTAAATGACCTGCCGCAGTTTGCTCACCTCCAACTGACCTGTCTCAGTTTTCTTGTATCTGAATTAAAAGCTACTCTACTGATAAGGGTCGCATCCATCACTCGTCTCTACTGATTAGGGTCGCATCCATCACTCCCCTTCTACCGCTATACAATGCCATCAATCCTTACTCAAGGACAGTTCTGGTAACTTCATCCACAGCTGTGTCAGAATCCTGTTAACCCTTGCTGTCTCCTGCCCTTCCCACCTCTCCCTCAGCCCTCGAACCCTGGCATTCCCTCTCTCTCTTTCTCTCTCCCCCACCCTAGTCGCACTAGCTTCTCATTTTCACACTACAAACAGCTTACAATGGCTTGTTCCCTTTATCATCAATACTTTTTTGCATATCTTTCATTCATTGTTCTTTATCTCTCCACATCACCGTCTATATCTCTCGTTTCCCTGATCCCTGACCAGTCTGAAGAAGGATCTCGACCCGAAACGTCGCCTATCTCCTTCGCTCCTTAGATGCTGCTGCACCCACTGAGTTTCTCCAGCCTTTTGTGTACCCAGCATTTTATTTACGTAAGCCTCTAGGCCAGTGCAAAATGACAATGAGATAGCAATAAAGCATCATAGAAATTTATGCCACAGGTGAAAGCCATTCGGCCCAGTTAGTGTCTATGGGGTAAAAATGGACTCCGAGTTAATCCCACTTATAGCCCATATCCTCGCAAATTATGGATCTTCAACTGTTTAAGACAGAACTGCAGATGCTGGAATAATTGAAGGTAGGCAAAAAATGCTGGTGAAACTCAGCGGGTGAGGCAACATCTACTGAGAGAAGGAATAGGCGATGTTCCGGGTCGAGACCCTTCTTATTTAGATGCTAATTGTGGTGAGGGCTCCATTATCTTTTCAGGCAGTGAGTTTTAGTTTCCTTCCATTCACTGATTGAAATAATCCTTCCTCAGCACCTCTCTTAATCTTTCTACTAATTCACTTGAATCCATGTCCCCCATCTACTGACCTTTCTGCTAAGATAACTATGTTGGGGGCCGCCGTCCTGTTGGGTATGGCTGCCCTGCCTGCAGCTGTCTGTCCTTTTGCTTTTTTTTAATTTTTAGTACGTTAAAAGTGCTGTTTGGAGGTCTATTATTTTTATGTGTGGGGCTGGGGGTGTGGGGGGGGGAAGGGGGAAACTGTATTTCTCAGTCCCTACCTGGTCGGAGAGGCGGCTTTCCTCCGTGCATCCTCCCGACGCTGGAACACCATCACCCGGCGAGAAGGGCCTGAAACATCGGGCCCCGTAGTGGCGACTGCGGGAGGCCTCAATAGGCCCGACCATGGGTGGACAAGGGGATGGGGACTGGACCTTGTGCCTTCCCTCACAGTGGGAACCATTGTGGGGGGATGTTTTTATGTTTTATGTTAAATTCTCCTTAATGTTGTGTTGTATTCTTATTAGTGTGCTGCAATAGCAACTTGAATTTCACTGCACCAATTGGTGTACGTGACAATAAATGAACCGTTGAACCTTTGAACCTTTGTAATAGTTAACTAGGTTGTAATCGTTAAAATAGTTATTGTTTACCCAAGCTAGCTATGCCTTGTAATATAAACACCTAAATCAATTAAGGGCCAATCTCACCCCAATCACTCCCTCTTATAGTCTGTACAAACTGTAAGCTCATTTAAATCAGGCCTAAAAACACCGTTGTTTACTGTAGCTTTTCCATAACCCAACATGCAGGTTCTGCTGTCTTTTTACTATGTTATTATTTTGTTTCTTTTGTAATTATGAATTGCTGCTTGTACGAATTATGCTATATAAATAAATTTGCCTTGCCTTGCCTTAAGAGTTAATAGGCCTCTCATAATTGTAAACATGTGATAGGAGTAGAATTAGGCCATTTTGCCCATCAAGTCTACTCCGCTGATCTACAAAGGACAAAGGACAAAGGCTGAAATCATGGCTGATCTACAAAGGACAAAGGACAAAGGACATTTATTATCACATAGGGTACACAAAAGGCTGGAGAAACTCAGCGGGTGCAGCAGCATCTAAGGAGATAGGCGACGTTTCGGGTCGAGATCCTTCTTCAGGAAGATTTATTATCACATACACCAGTTGGTGTAGTGAAATTTGACTTGCCATGCAGCACACAGATAAAGATGAGACACAACATTAAAGAATTAACATAAAACATAAAAACATCCCCCCACAATGTGGGGGAAGGCACAAAGTCCAGTCCCCATCCCCTTGTCCACCCATAGTCGGGCCTATTGAGGCCTCCGCAGTCGCCGCTACAGGGCCCGATGTTTCAGGCCTTCACGCCGGGTGATGGTGCTCCGGCGTCAGTAGACCCTCTCAGCGGCTTGGGACAGCTGGAACGGCCGCTTCCTTACCGGAGTCCGTGGCTTCTGAAGCCGACAAGGCTGCGCCGGATGGAGCTCCAACCCTGGCGATCTCGCCAAGAGATCCCAGGCTCCTGATGTAAAAGTTCAGCGCTGCCGTCCGCAGCTGGCCGCCCCACAGGCCCGTAGCTCCGTGATGTTCACCTGTGGTCTCAGTATTCCGGAGCTCCAGCGCGGCGACCCAGGCAAGGCATCGCCCGCAACGCTCCACGATGGTGCTCCAGCGCTGCGCCACCTCCGAAGCCGAGGTTCTGGGCGGTACCCCCAGGAAACGCTGCTCCAGGCCCGCTGGTAGGCCCGCGAGGACGGGTCGAAGTTGCAGCCCGGAGAAAAGCTGCCTCTCCGACCAGGTAGGGACCAGGAAAAGCAGATTCCCCCCACCACCCCCCACATAAAAAAGATTACACTCCAAAAACAAAACACTAAAACTCACTAAAATAAAAGAAAGAAGTTAAAAGACAGACAGCTGCAGGCTGGGCAGCCATACCAACTGGACGGCACCCCCTCTCCCTCCTAGCCCCATTCTCCTGCCTTCTCCCCATAACCTCTGACACCCGTACTAATCAAGAATCTATCTTTCTGCCTTAAATATATCCACTGATGGCCTCCACAGCAGAATTCCACAGATTCACCATCCTCTGACAAAAGAGATTCCTCCTCATCTCCTTCCTAAAAGAACGTCCTTTAATTCCACGGCTATAACTAGTCCTAGACTCTCCTGTTAGTGGAAACATCCTCTCCACATCCACTCTATCCAAGTCTTTCACCATTCTGTACGTTTCAATGAGGTCCCCCCTCATTCTTCTAAATTCCAGCGAATATAGGCCCAGTGCCTTCAACTGCTCATCATATGTTAACCTACTCATTCCTGGGATCATTCTTGTAAAATCATCTCAATTAGATCTCCTCTCTCTCTGTAGGAAAAAACTGCAGACGCTGGTTTAAATTGAAGGTAGACACAAAATGCTGGAGTAACTCAGCCGGACAATCAGCATCTGTGGAGAGAAGGAATGGGTGACGTTTCGGGTCGCGACCCTTCCTCAGACTTCTTCTTCCTCTCTCTCTCTCGCTCTCTGTTCTTTTCCAAAGAAAGCAACCTCAGCTTTGTCAGTCTCTCTTCATAGCTCTATTCTCAAACCACGGCCATATCTCTGTCAATCTCTCATGCCCCCTCACATTCTTCCTGCAGAGTAAAGTCCAAAATGTGGCAAATTATTCATGTCAGAACTTTTCAACATCTGGGAGAGTTGAAGTCTGATCTCCCTGCCCTTGCATTCTGTGCTTCAGCCAATAAAGACAAGTTTACCATACATCTTCTTTTCTGATGTATCTACATCTCCTGGTAACTTCAGGGAGCATGTAGTCATAAACATTCCTGATGCTCTGTACTTTCCAGTTCTTGACCATTCCCTGTGCATAACTTTGTTTTAATTGCCAAACTCTATATGATTGCCTCATATTTGTCCACATTAAATTCCATTAGCTGCTGGTCAACTTGTATTCATTTATTAGAATAGATGGGTACGTGCTGGTCAGCGTGGATATTTAGTTTTAAAGATGCAGCGCGGAAACAGGCCCTTCGGCCCATCGAGTCCGCTCTGACCAGCGAACCCCGCACATTAACACTATTCTACACACACTAGGGACAACTTACATTTTTTCCAAGCCAATTAACCTACAAGCCTGTTCATCTTTGGAATGTGGGAGGAAACCGGCTATCTCAGAGAAAACCCACGTGGTCACGGGGAGAACGTACAAACTCTGTACAGACAGCACTAGTAGTTGGGATCGAACCTGGATCTCCGGCGCTGCAATGCTGTAAGGCAGCAACTCTACCGCTGCGCCACGACATGTGGGCTGAAGGGCTTGATTTTTTGTTGAATTACTCTAAGAAGTCCATTGCTATTTTCTTCCAATCCAAAACTTTCTTCCTCACTTTTAAACTGCTGCCAGTTTTGATATCATGCGAAACCTCTTAACAGTAACCTTCACATTGAGGTCCAAGTCCTCATTCAGTTGATATGCTGAATATCAAGATAAGCCCTAAGCCCTCCAGTCACTTCATTTCCCATCAACTGTTATCCTGCACTTTCTGTCACAGAGCCAACATCTCATCCATTCTGCCAATTTGGCTTGGATCCCGTGTTTAACTGGCAGTAACAATTTAAGCTAGTAAGGTGAACTAACGTTTGAATAAAATTTACTCTGAGGATGGTTCGACTGCCCCGATCGCGGGAGAATAAAGAGGGAAGAAGATTAGACTTTATTGCCTTCCATCACAATGTGGAATGTGGGGAATCTGCTGTGGTGGATGTTAATGTTAACTTTTATGTAGTTGTGTGTCTTGTTGCTTTTTTTTTGGTATGGCTGTAAGGTAATTCGAATATCACAGTAGCCTAATTGGTACACGTGACAATAAATGATCTTTGAAACCTTTGAGATGTGACATCTTCTGCCACAATTAGTTTTAGCAGCAGAGCAAATTCTATAGTGGGAGAAATTAAATAGATGCTGAAAAATAATTGAAAAGTACAGGAAGTACAGTAAGCAAGGCAGTGGGATTGAGGGAAAGACAAATATAAATCAGATTCAGTAGTTTGAAGAAGAGTCTCAACCCAAAACGCCCCCAGGAATGTTGCCTGTGCCACTGAGTTACTCCAGCATTCTGTGTCGGTCTGCAATTCCTTGTTCTGTTGTATTTTAAGCGTTTTGAGCATTGTATTTGCTGTACTTTAAGCATTGATTGTATCTTAAGTATAGTGCATGCACGCTTACACACAGACACACAAGCACACATGTACGCAAACCAGCATCTGCAGATCCTTGTCTCCAGAAGTTTTATGGTTATGTGAAACATAAAGAGTTTAGCGGGACAGGCAGCATCTCTGGAGAGAAGGAATGGGTGACGTTTCAGGTCTGATTAAGGGTCTCGACCAGAAACGTCACCCATTCCTTTTCTCCAGAGATGCTGCCTGTCACACTGAGTTACTCCAATTTTTTTGTCTGCCTTTGATTTAAACCAGCATCTGCAGTTCTTTCCTATATATATCTATGTGTATATATAAATATATATGTGTGTGTGTGTGTGTGTGTGTGTGTGTGTGTGTGTGTGAGTGTTTTTCCCCTCTCGTTTATTATATTGTTTACAGTGTACTATGTTTACATATTCTGTTGTGCTGCAGCAAATGAGAATTTCATTGTTCTATCTGGGACATATGATGATAAAACACTCTTGACTCTTGACATAACAGAGAGAACAAAGTCAAATAGCAGAAGGAGAAAAGGTAACCGAGAATAAAAGAGAGAAATAGATCAACAGTAGAAACCAAGAATAAGTGATAAACGTAAAAAACAGACTGGTGAACAATGTAGCGTTGTTGCAATGCCTACTATCAGCAGTGCTCCAGATCTGCCACTGCCTGTGCGTGCAATTCCGGAGGCTGGGGTGTGTGTGTGTGGGGGGGGGGGGGGGGCGAGATTCAAATTCAGGTTGTCGGAGAGGTATTTGCTCGGACTGCAAGTTGATAAAAGAAATTTGTTCTGCGCTTCCGTTCCCGTTTTTATGAAAAGTTGCTGGACGATTACATCGCTGGATTGAAGTTAAACATGACCTCTAACGCCTTCAACATCACGGACCGAAATCAACATCAAGGACTTCCACATCAGGACAATACAAAAGTTAAATTGTTTATTTAACATCTTACCTTTCTTTTTGGTGTGGTTTCATTTTAATCTGATGATTCAAAATATGTTATTTAGGCCCCAATATCGGCTGTGTCGTGGCTGCTCATATCGCAGGGCTTATCATGTGAGCGGCCACATTCCGATCTATCACAATCCACTCTCAAGATAACCAAATTTATTATTATTCTGCACAATCATCCCATAAGAACATCTAACTCATCTATATTTTGTGTTATTGTCTATTTAAAATATTTGGCTATTAAAAAAAAATGTTTAGCCTTTTAAGAATGGGATAGATGTTTATATCTAGTAATTGAATTTAGGAGAATTTAATTGATTTGATGACACTGATGAATATGATTTTTTTTGTTGGGTATTTACTATTTGTTTTAACATTATAATAATATTAAAGTTCTGATCTTGAGAACATCACATTTTTGAATTGTCAAGGCAGTCTGGGTCCGTCACAAAGCTCAATTTTGTAATTATCTACAATTAGGTAACTAACTAATTTAACTAATAAACATGTTTGATTTTTTCCACGAGTCAAATCTACAGTTTCGTTAAAAATTGAAACATTTTAAACTCGTTTATAATGTGGTGACCCGTGCGTTTACCTTAGTGATTCGTGAGTCTACCGTGGGAACTCTTTTAACTCAGCGGGCAGGCAGCATCTCTGGAGAGAAGGAATGGGTGATGGGATGACATTTCCAAATTTCTCCAGCCCCATGTGTTCACTTTTTTCAGCTAGCATCTGCCCTTTCTTGTGTATGACATTATTTGTATCTACAGTGCCTTGTGTCTTGGCAATTCATGATTCACACACACACAATGCTGGGGTAACTCACACACACACACACACACACACACACACACACACACACACACACACACACACACACACACACACACACACACAAAATGCTGGAGTAACACACACACACACACACACACAATGCTGGAGTGACTCTCACACACACACACAATGCTGAAGTAACTCGCACACACAATGCTGAAGTAAATCGCACACACACACAATGCTGGAGTAACTCGCACACACACACAATGCTGGGGTGACACACACAATGCTGGGGTAACTCACACACGCACACGCCCACGCCCACACACAATGCTGGGGTAACTCACACACACACACACACACACACACACAATGCTGGAGTAACATAGAAACATAGAAATTAGGTACAGGAGCAGGCCATTCGGCCCTTCGAGCCTGCACCGCCATTCAATATGATCATGGCTGATCATCCAACTCAGTATCCTGTACCTGCCTTCTCTCCATACCCCCTGATCCCTTCAGCCACAAGGGCCACATCCAACTCCCTCTTAAATATGGCCAACGAACTGGCCTCAACTACCTTCTGTGGCAGAGAATTCCACAGATTCACCACTCTCTGTGTGAAAAACGATTTTCTCATCTCGGTCCTAAAAGACTTCCCCCTTATCCTTAAACTGTGACCTCTTGTCCTGGACTCCCACAACATCGGGAACAATCTTCCTGCATCTAGCCTGTCCAACCCCTTAAGAATTTTGTAAGTCTCTATGCGATCACCCCTCAATCTTCTAAATTCCAGCGAGTACAAGCCGAGTCTATCCAGTCTTTCTTCATATGGAAGTCGTGCCATCCCAGGAATCAGTCTGGTGAACCTTCTCTGTACTCCCTCTATGGCAAGAATGTCTTTCCTCAGATTAGGAGACCAAAACTGTACGCAATACTCCAGGTGTGGCCTCACCAAGACCCTGTACAACTGCAGTAGAACCTCCCTGCTCTTGTACTCAAATCCTTTTGCTATGAATGCCAACATACCATTCGCTGAGTAACTCTCACACACACACACACACACACACACACACACACACACACACACAATGTTGGAGTAACTCACACACACACACACACACACACACACACACACACACACACACACACACACACACACACACACACACACACACACACACACACACACACACACACACACACACACACACAATGCTAAGGTAACTCACACACACATACACACAATGCTGGAGTAACTCACACACACAAACGAACAATGCTGGAGTAACTCACACACACACAATGCATCTCCGGAGAGAAGGAATGATGATGTATCGGGTCGAGACCCTTCCTTAGACCACTACCCAGAGATGCTGCCTGTCCCGCTGAGTTACTCCAGCATTTCATCTATCTTTAAACCAGCATCTGGACTTCCTTCCCACATAATAACCAATGAGATTCCCCACTAAACTTCCGTGTCCTCATTGTTCCCCTCTCTGTCTTCCCCAGATCTCGGCTGCAATGTCACCGCTGGCAAATCCGTTCATTCTCGTTCTACTGCACCCGCTCCTCGGTGAAGCGGCTAACTTCATTCAAAAAATTGGAATGTCACATTGGTGGCGTAGCAGTAGAGTTGCTACCTCACAGCGCCAGAGACACAAGTTCAATCCTGACGACTGGTGCTGTCCGTATGGAGTTTGCACGTTCTCCCAGTGACCTAGAAACACACCTGTCCAACTCGCCCGGAGTTTCGTTCGGGCGAGTTGGCTGTTGTGCTCAGGGAGAGATTTGCTCTTTAAAACATTTGAATCGAAATTCTACTTATAGTGAACTACACACATGAAAGGGATAAGATGGTATACTGTCTGAAGAACCGAGCCGAAACCTCACCTATTTCTTTTCTCCAGAGATGCTGCCTGAGCCGCTGTGTTACTCCAGCTTTTTGTGTCTATCTTCGGTGTAAACCAGCATCTGCAGTTCCCTTCCCGCACAATATAGTATGAACGTCGGGTTTCTAATCTGATACACAATAGATCGGGCACCATCCTCGGGCCAACCTGGTGTCAGGCTGTAGGAAGCAGCTGCAGATGCTGCTTTAAACCGAAGATAGACGAAAAATGCTGGAGTCACTCAGCGGGACAGGCTGCCATTGTCCATATTCTAGTGACATGCAACACTTTGGTGTTCCCGTGCAGCTCTACACCAGAACAAAACACTGAAGAAGGGTCTCGACCCGAACTGTCACCCATTCCTTCTCTCCAGAGATGCTGCCTGTCCCACTGAGTTACTGTCACCTAGTCCCATCTACCTGCACTCAGACCGGAGCGTGGCAAGTGGGTTACTGACCCCAATCCCCTCCTTCACAATGCCAGACTCCCCAAACACTGTGAACTGAGCTCTCCCTCCACCCCGGGAAATACAGTATTTAAAAACATAAAGCACCAAGAAATGCACTTAAACCCCTGTCTCACGGCGCAAATTGACCCACGAGTGACCCCGAGTTTTCACTCGTGGTAATCACCTATACTAAATGTAGCGGAAACATCGGAACTCTTGCGAGCAATTTAGCGACTCGTGGCGCTAACGGCAGGTACCCGTGAAACTTGTTAACTCGTGAAAAAAATCAAACATGTTTGATTTTTTCCACGAGTCAAATTTACTGTTCAAGTTAAAAATTGAAACATTTAAACTCTTTGTAATAACGTAGTGGCCCGTGCGTTTACCTTAGTGATTTGTGAGTCTACCGTGGGCACTCTTTAACTCAGCGGGCAGGCAGCATCTCTGGAGAGAAGGAATGGGTGACGGGATGACATTTCCAAATTTCAGCCCCATGTGTTCACTTTTTTCAATCAGCATCTGCCCTTTCTTGTGTATGACATTATTTGTATCTGCAGTGCCTTGTGTCTTGGCAATTCATGATTCTCCACGCTGGGCAGAGAATGGGGTTTGTAACCGGCTAACTTCATTCAAAAAATTGGAATGTCACATTGGCGGCGCAGCAGTAGAGTTGCTGCCTCACAGCTCCAGAGACCCGATTTCAATCCTGATGACTGATGCTGTCCGTACGGAGTTTGCACGTTCTCCCAGTGACCTAGAAACACACCTGTCCAATTCGCCCGGAGTTTCGTTTGGTTCCAGGGTGCAGCCTTACAACGAGGGGAAGAGCAGGTTCCATCTCGACCAGCATCAAAAACTCACGGCTGAGCCACGGCAATGATGATGCCCAGCCTGGAAGGTATCCCGATCCCAATGGGAGGCAGTCATGAGATAATGCCTAGCTGTTGTGCTCGGGGAGAGATTTGGTCTTTTAAATTTGAATCGAAATTCTACACTCAATGGTTATAGTGAACTAAAGTTTGGTTTTATAACTCCCCAAGCTCAGCTCCAAATAAATAAATAAGGGTGCAGTTAACCGCAGTTTCATCGCCGATGCGAACAAGCCTCGGGTGCATACACACATGAAAGGGATAATATGGTATAGTGTCCGAAGAACCGACCCGAAACCTCACCTATTTCTTTTCTCCAGAGATGCTGCCTGAGCCGTTGTGTTACTCCAGCTTTTTGTGTCTATCTTCGGTGTAAACCAGCATCTGCAGTTCCTTCCTGCACAATATAGTATGAACGTCGGGTTTCTAATCTGATACACAATAGATAAGGCACCATCCTCGGGCCAACCTGGTGTCAGGCTGTAGGAAGCAGCTGCGGATGCTGGTTTAAACCGAAGATAGACATAGAAACATAGACATAGAAATTAGGTGCAGGAGCAGGCCATTCGACCCTTCGAGCCTGCACCGCCATTCAATATGATCATGGCTGATCATCCAATTCAGTATCCTGTACCTGCCTTCTCTCCATACCCCCTGATCCCTTCAGCCACAAGGGCCACATTCCAACTCCCTCTTAAATATGGCCAAGAACTGGCTTCAACTACCTTCTGTGGCAGAGAATTCCACAGATTCGTTCCTAAAAGACTTCCCCCTTATTCTTAAACTGTGACCCCTTGTCCTGGACTTCCCCAACATCGGGAACAAACTTCTTGCATCTAGCCTGTCCAACCCCTTAAGAAGAAAAATGCTGGAGTCACTCAGCGGGACAGGCTGCCGTCGTCCATATTCTAGTGACACTCAACACATTGGTGTTCCCATGCAGCTCTACACCAGAACAAAACACTGAAGAAGGGTCTCGACCCGAAATGTCACCCATTCCTTCTCTCCAGAGATGCTGCCTGTCCTGCTGAGTTACTCCAGTTGTTTTATTCTGGTGTAAAGCTGCACGGGAACACCAATGTGTTGAGTGTCACTAGAGTATGGTCAGCGGCTGCTGGATCACAAAGCTTTTCCACGTGGATCCCACTGAACATATGCAGATCTTATCGTTGCACGTTTATTGCAATCCCACGTAAAACACATTCTCACGAAGTTCAATGCGAGGTGCCGCTGGCAATTCAAGTCTAGCCTCACTTCCGAACATTGCACGCTATAGATACCAGAATGAGACTGATTTAGTCACTTTACCATTGCACCTCAAGTCTCTGTTCATTTAGGTTTCTGTTATGTTTCATGTTGGCCGTATCGTGTTTTTTTTAATATCACTACCATGAACTTTCCCGGAGCTTTGTATATTTAAAACGCTTGCGTTGTCAAAAATTCGTACTTTTATTAACATAAAAAAGCTGATGCATGTCTTGTAAGTCGAGTTAACTTAAAGGCCGCATTCCTTCTTAGCAGCAATTTAGATGAATTGTCCGGAATAGTTACGCGAGGCTGGCTATCGGCGGTAAAGGGGAAACATGCGCATTGCAACTTATTGGCCGAGCCACAAAAAAAGTAGGAGTTTCTGTTGTCAAAACGAACATCTGTCATAATACTGAATGATTTCTATAAATCTCATTTCAGATAGATGTTTAATCATTCATGTTGCAACAGTTGCGCCAATCGCCGATCCTCTGCAAATATCAGTTAGCGGTTAGTTGTCATTTCACTTGTTGCATTTTCTGACCGGCTTTAAAACAGGGCCAATTTATGTCCGCGGGGAATAATCAGCCCATTGAACAAAAAGCCTTCATTCACAGTTGGCTCAAGAGTAACGGGAGGGGAACTTAGTAACTCGGGAGAGGAACTTGCAACATCGCAGAAATGACATACACACGGGAACTCGGTTACACACTTGAACATAAACTTGTAATCTCGTACATAACCACGAGTCTGTTTTTTTTCTTTCACTTGGGATCACTCGTGGGTGGACTTGCACCGTGAGATAGGGCCATTACCACTTTATTGATTACTGCATTTTCCCTTTGTAGGTCATATCAATAGATGCGACCGCACTGAAATAACTCAAAGCCACAGAATGGAGATGTCTTCTTTAACATTGTTGCTTTATTAAAACATACCTTCATTCACGAGTAACGGGAGAGGACTTGGTAACTCGGGAGAAGAAGTTGGAACATCGCAGGAATAACATACCTGTGGGAACTCGGTTAAACACTTGATCATAAACTTGAAGTCTCGTATACAACCACGAGTCTTTCACTCGGGGTACCTCGTGGGTCAACTCGCACCATGAGACAGGGCCATTTTATGCTTTAATTTCAGGTCATCCAAGTAAGATGCATCATATTTGTTTCAGAATGCTTCAATCTATAATAACTGAAAATGTCATTCAGTTCTCTTATTTTTCAAGAAAGTTATGTATGAGCATTTATGTCCTCGGTCACAGCTTGTGTGTTAAGTTAATGGAAAAGCAATAGAACATAGAAATTAGAAATAGGGAGTAGGCCATTCAGCCCTTCGAGCCTAGATGCTAATTTCTTTAACTTTTTTAATATTGAAGATATGAAAGTGAATTAGCTATCAAATTAAAGTTCTTTTTATGCTTTATCTGATGGGACAAATTACAGGCTTGATTTTTTTTTATCTCAATATTTTGTAACATTCCTAAGCAATGCTCAGAGAAAAAGTGAAAATGTAAGAAAAAAGACAAGCAGATGTGAGCTAAAAGGTAATAAACTTGAAAGACGAACAGGGGAACACATTGCTCCAAATTCAGCAGGGATCTGTAATACGTGGTCTTTACCATCTGCGTGTCTAGAATGCAACGTCAGAATGAGGAAAATAGCTGAGTCGTTAATAAGGATAAGGGGGAAGTTTTAAGGATAAGGGGAAAGTTTTAAGGATAAGGGGGAAGTTTTTAAGGATAAGGGGGAAGTCTTTTAGGACCGAGATGAGAAAATCGTTTTTCACACAGAGTGGTGAATCTGTGGAATTCTCTGCCACAGAAGGTAGTTGAGGCCAGTTTGTTGGCCATATTTAAGAGGGAGTTGGATGTGGCCCTTGTGGCTGAAGGGATCAGGGGGTATGGAGAGAAGGCAGGTACAGGATACTGAGTTGGATGATCAGCCATGATCATATTGAATGGCGGTGCAGGCTTGAAGGGCCGAATGGCCTGCTCCTGCACCTAATTTTTATGTTTCTATGTTTCTAATACATAGCTATATTTAAGAGGGAGTTAGATGTGGCCCTTGTGGCTGAAGGGATCTGGGGGTATGGAGAGAAGGCAGGTACAGGATACTGAGTTGGATGATCAGCCATGACCATATTGAATGGCAGTGCAGACTCGAAGGGCCGAATGGCCTACTCCTGCACCTAATTTCTATGTTTCTATGTTTCTAATCTGAATGCTCTGTAAATTGCCACAAATTGCAGGCTGATACTTGCTTGGTGGCAATTGAACTCGGCACAGCAAGTTGTCTGGCAATTATTTGCTAGAATATCCATTTAATCAATGTAACAATTTGTAGCAAGTACTCGTAAACCCTTCTTGACCAGGAAGTTTACAGTTTTAACTGCACAGTTTTATTTCTTATTTTGGAAGTTAAAAAAACCGACAGATTTAGACTTTAGAGACACAGAAACGCGGAAAGAGACGCGGAAACAGGCCCTCTGGCCCACCAAGTCTGCGCAGACCAGCGATCACCCTGTAAACTAGCATTGTACTTCGGAGTCACGTGAGCGATTACGTGAAGACCCCGCCAGCACATAACGTCTACCGCATTGCGCATCGACAGGCTGTGGAAGCGCTGCTCTACCAGCGGTAAGTTTGAAACCTGAAGGTAGGTTTTTTAACAATTCCAGGTCTGTTTTTTCTCCTTGCAGGAAGCTCTGATAGTTCCTGCTGGAGATATCGCGGATTCCCCTACACCGCGGGGAAATCCCGGCTGCGAGAATCACGGGGATGCCCGACTGGGGGTGGAACCCCACCACAGACTTCGCGGGGAATCCCGTCTCCAGGGATCGCGAGGGAATCCCGGCTGTGGTAAACCGCGGACTGGAATCCACGGGTAACCCGGGACAACAAGAGGAATCAAGCCACGGGGTGAACCCAGCTCGGGGAAACCCGGCCGCGAGGACCGCGGGAAGATTCTGGCTGTGGGGTGAACCCGGCTCGGGGAATCCCAGCTGCAGGGACCACGGAGAAGCCAGACCACGGGGTGAACCCGGCTCGGGGAAACCCAGCTGCGGGGACCACGGAGAAGCCAGACCGCGCGGTAAACCCGGCTCGGGGAAACCCAGCTGCAGGGACCACGGAGAAGCCAGATCGCGGGGTGAACCCGGCTCGGGGAAACCCGGCTGCAGGGACCACGGAGAAGCCAGACCGCGGGGTGAACCCGGCTCAGGGAAACCCGGCTGCAGGGACCACGGAGAAGCCAGACCGCGAGGTGAACCCGGCTCGGGGGGGGGGGGGGGGGGGGATCCCGGCCGCAGGGACCACGGAGAAGGCAAACTGCGGGGTGTACCCGGCTCGGGGAAACCCGGTCGTGGAGACTGCGGGGAAGGCAAACCGCAGGGTGAACCCGGCTCGGGGAAACCCGGTCGCAGGGACCATGTGAAAGCACAAGCTGTGGGATGAACCCGGCTCGGGGACCGTGTGGAAGACACGGCTGCGGACCGCAAAAGCGCGGATAGCCGGCGGCATTTTTCAGACTCCAGCGGCCCAGAGAGGTTCAACGGAGTCTTAAAGGCCTGGGCAGGCCAGGAGGGTCCTTCTCCGACATGGGTACGTCCTCAGACGTTTACTCGTGTGGAGCATGGATAGCATCAGAGAGCGCTCATCCCACTAATGCTCCATCTTGATATGTCCATGGAATGGCATATCAGGAGAAATATACCACCGACGGATAAGCCCAGAGACCCGGCAGGGTCCGGCCTGCGAATATACCGCCGGCGGATAAGCCCGTAGACTCGGCAGGGTCCAGGCTCGAAGATTTACCACCTGCGGATAAGGCCGGAGACTCAGCAGGGTCTGGACTGGGAATATACCGCCGAAGGATAACCCCGGAGACTCAGCAGGGTCCCGGCTGGAAGGTCCACCACCTACATATCCCGCAATGAGCGGAAGACTCGGAAGTACGCCCATGGAACATACTGGAGTACAAGCGTGAGGGTCCAGAAAATTCTGGCATGGCATCAAGACCTTCGCTAACGATGAAACCTGAAGGCCAGAGTTCCCTCGTGAAGGAGCAGCCACCTCACGCCACATCATTACTAGACAGGTGCCGGCGGTGGGATACCATGCACCTGCAAAGTTGTTCCTGAGAGGACCAGCAGTGAACAGCGCTCTGTGGGGGTACAATGCACACTTCAAAATGAACTGCTTCCAGAAGAACGCCATTGGACCTGCCTTAAATTCCAAATCTGCAGGTTCAAGTGAAGCCATCAATGTCCAGCAGAATCCTCTCTTCAGGAACCTACCCAAACATATAAGACACGGATGAAGAATTACAGCTGTCCGGCTTATCAAGGTACCACGGCAACAACACACCCCAAGCCTCTATCGACAGCAAGAGTTTCACTGGTGGCAGCTTCAAAACTGGGTGCAGGCCTTTCAGGCCAAGGCCCAAACCAGTCCTCAGGGAAATTGGGTCCATGCACCCCAGCAATCCTACTCTCCAAATCTGGAACGGAATTAGAACCCGCACCAGGGGACTTTGGGCTTACCATAAGACCACCAATAACCATGAAGGTAGGTGGGTATGGTTCTTTCCGAAATATGAGATATGTAAATGACTTCCAGACTCGGTACAGATTCAAACACATCTTAAATCAGCACTAAAACTTAACAGCATAAAGGATGATTAGTTGTCAACACTTCCTGGCTGCTCTAACTGTCGGTGCTGCGAAATAGTATTAGTGTAAGTATTACAGTGGGGTGGAGTTAGAGATGCTGGCTGGTGTGTGATTGGTTAACATGCAACATCAATCTACAAGGTATGTGGACCATTTACAAGTTGGTAAATTTACACTTGGTTTTATGCAAGACAGAGTTGCCTTTCAAGACAGGCCGCAGTTGCGGCCGCTCTTTGTCACAATGAAAGATACCGGTTCAACTCGCATGTGCAGTATAGACTTTTCTTCATTACTGTCTAACAACAGAGGAACAGTTTCCACTCACAGGGCTCACCAAAGATATTTGAAATTTAGCTGGATGGAACGATGTTACAGTCAAAAGCATTGCTTGCAAAATGGGCAAAACTTCAGCCCCAGACTATTCATCAAATTACTAAAACCAGTGCTCGGCTGCTCAGAGCTAAAAGCTATTGTTATGGCCTATCTGGATAATGTTCTAAAAACGCTGTATTTTGCCAAATCAGCGGTATCAGCCACAAACTATACTGCAGAAATTGGATTCTCATCCATCCAGTTAAATTTAAGTTGATACCAACTGAAATTATTGAGTATTAGGACTACCTTTAACTCTATTAAATTGTCTGGGATTGGCAATATATTGGTTTTCAGCTGTTCTATTTGCTCCTTTGCACCATCAGAGCTATACAGCAAGCAAAGGAGCAAGCTCACAGGTACCATGTAGGTAATTACTACCAGACCTATGCTATTCCCAGCTGAAACTATCAAAGTCACCATGGTGGACAAACTGTATTCAGCATTGCCCCACTAACCTTCATCGGTACTCGTTTGTTAATTACTAACTGATGCTATAGCTTAAAGATGGATAATTACTAAATACCATCTTTAGTTAAGGAGCCAGATGGGGTTGCATGAGTTACCAATTATTCAGTTATATGGTATCAACTACCTATTCACACTAGGTGCATTCTGTGGATTAAAGGTTTGTGTGAATATGCATAATCTGCATGCCCAAGTCTAACGATGCACTCTGGTGCTATTATATGTTAATCACATGGGTGCAATCAAGTCAAAGTATCCGGTAATAGTTTACTAACTCCATTTGGCGTTGGAGTATTATCAGGGAATGCAATGACTACACAGAATGGATGTAGGATCGCAAGTATTCAAGGACATTGTGGGCTCGATGCAACACCTAAAGATCGAAATGTTGCATCCAGGCTCATTCACCAATTGCGATATACGTGGCGTATCAGTGGCGATGGATGCATTCTTGCTACACTGAGGAAGAATGCTCTTTGTGTCCCTCCATTTTACCTTATCAGACGGGTTTTGCAAATTCAGCAATTTCCCGCTTCAGGCATTTTCGTAGTGCCTGACTGGCCTATACAGCCATGATTCCCGCTGATGTTGGGAATGATGATAGAACCTTATATGGTTATTTCCAGGCACAATATTGCTGGTTAGCCGTGACTTGGGAAACCATCCTCTGCATTCATAAATAAATTCATTGACTTGCAGGCTGGGAAGACCGTTCCTGCGGCTCGGATTGTTAAACCAAACTATGGATGTGCTCACTGCAATTGCAGGGATAGCACCAAATAAGCAGTACTTCCCTCATAAGAGATGGGAAATATTTTGTTATTACAAATAAGTTGACACGGGTGACTGATGTCTTGAGTTCAGTTTCCATATGGGGTTTGACAATCATTAATAGAGTGCCATTTACTTTGCCGCACGTGCCTTCTCAGCATATTGGCTGCGAGGAGCAGAATCCACTCGGGTCACCTTCTGATATCTAGATTATGAAGGGTATCTTCAACTCGACACCCCCCAGGCCAGGTGCGCAGAAATATGGGATGTTAACATTGGAACATCCCTGTCCTTGGCTCACTAACCAAGTGGTTATGCTCATGGCGCTGAGTCAGCACAACGGGTCCAGTTTTTGCATAGCTGTGACTGGACAAGATGATTATTCTGCAGGGAAATTACATTTATGTTATCAGAAATTATCACTACAGACCATCTCCAGGTGGTTAATATTGGTTCTGGGATACAGGAGTGAACACTGACATACAAGTCTCACTCCACCCAGGTTGCAACTATATCAGCAGCATGTGATGCATGGACTCGTTTCCACGGCATGAAATCACAGAGCTTTGAAATCTTCACCTAGTCACTCACGTGAATCCGAAGTAAAATAGTAAGATTAAACGAGAACTTACCTGTTTGAAGTTTGATCTTTATATTATGAGGAGTTACGTTGAGGGATTACGTGCCCTCCGCTCCCAGCCCTCTATATAAAGATCAACTGGTATTTTAGTTCTCTTATCTTTCTCTCTATTTAGTCAACTTCTGTTATCTGTGATTCCACACCGCTGCTTTGAAGAATGTCGCGCATGCGTGCTGGCGGAGTCTTCACGTAATCCCTCAACGTAACTCCTCATAAAATAAAGATCAAACTTCAAACTGGTAAGTTCTCATTTAATCTTACTATTAACCTACACACTAGGGATAATTGACAATTTTACCGAAGCCAATTAACCCACAAATCTTTACGTCTGTGGGGTGTGGGGAAACCAGAGCACCCGGAGAAAACCCACATGGTCACAGAGAGAACGTGCAAACTCCGTATAGACACCACCCGTTGTCAGGATCGAACCCAAGTCTCTGACGCTATAGGGCAGCAACTCTACTGCTCCACCACCATGCCTCCCGATGCTGAAATAAAATAAGAAAACAGTGGAAATATACATCAGTTCCAATAGTTCACTATGCCCCCAGATGGCCTGTTACCCTCACGGTTCTGTTATTAACTTAAATACCCAGTTAACTGGTGAGTAAACAAAATTCCATCTAAATAGAGAATATTGGAACAAATACAGAGAAAACCTGAGTTCAACAGAACATAGACTAGTACAGCACAGGAACAGGCCCTTCTGCCTACAATGCCTGTGCTGAACATGATGCCAAGTTAGGTAGAAAAAAGAGAGGAGGTCCTGAAAGGAGAATTTAGGGAGTTAGGAAGAGTGTTAAGGAGAAGGACCGCAAAGGTAACAATCTCAGGATTACTGCCTGTGCCACGCGACAGCGAGTGTAGTAATGGAGCAAGGTGGAGGATAAATGTGTGGCTAAAGGACTGGTGCAGAGCGCAGAGATTCAACTTTCTGGATCATTGGGACCTCTTTTGGGGAAGGTGTGACCTGTACAAAAAGGACGGGTTGCACTTGAACCCGAGGGGAACCAATATCCTGGCAGGGAGATTTGCAAAGGCTACTGGGGAGACTTTAAACTAGATCGGTTGGGGGGAGGGACTCAAATAGAGAAGGCAAGTAGTCCGTTAGTGAGGCAGGAGGCAGAGAAGAGAAGCAGTCAGACGCAACACGTAGGGAGGAAAGAAGAAAAAAATAACAAACGGAGAATAAGAAGTGGAGGGTTTCTTAAATGTGTGAGCAGAGAGACAGAGGGGTGTAAAATGAGGATATGAGCAATAGGTAGCAAGGTGAAAAGTGGCAGGAAAACAAATCCAGGGCAAAAATCTAAAAGGGCCACTTTTCAACATAATTGTAAAAGGGCCAAGAGTGTTGTAAAAACAAGCCTGAAGGCTTTGTGTCTCAATGCGAGGAGCATTCGTAATAAGGTGGATGAGTTGAATGTGCAGATAGCTATTAATAATTATGATATAGTTGGCATCACGGAGACATGGCTCCAGGGTGACCAAGGCTGGGAGCTGAACATCCAGGGATATTCAATATTCAGGAAGGATAGACAGAGAGGAAAAGGAGGTGGGGTAGCGTTGCTGGTTAGAAAGGAGATTAACGCAATAGAAAGTAATGACATTAGCTTGGAGGATGTGGAATCGATATGGATGGAGCTGCGAAACACTAAGGGGCAGAAAACGCTAGTGGGTGTTGTGTACAGGCCACCTAACAGTAGTAGTGGTTGGGGATGGCATCAAACAGGAAATTAGAAATGCGTGCAACGAAGGTAAAACCGTTATAATGGGTGACTTCAATCTACATATAGATTGGGTGAATCAAATGGGCAGGGGGTGCTGAGGAAGAGGATTTCTTGGAATGTATGCGGGATAGTTTTCTAAACCAACATGTGGAGGAACCAACGAGAGAGCAGGCTATTCTAGACTGGATATTGAGTAATGAGGAAGGGTTAGTTAGCAGCCTTGTCGTACGTGGCCCCTTGGGCAAGAGTGACCATAATATGGTTGAGTTCTTCATTAGGATGGAGAGTGACATTGTTAATTCAGAAACATGGGTCCTGAACTTAAAGAAAGGTAACTTTGAGGGTATGAGACGTGAATTGGCCAAGATGGACTGGCAATTGATTCTTGAAGGGTTGACGGTGGATATGCAATGGAAGGCATTTAAAGACTGCATGGATGAACTACAACAATTGTTCATCCCAGTATGGCAAAAGAATAAATCAGGGAAGGTGGCGCATCCGTGGATAACGAGGGAAATCAGGAATAGTATCAAAGAAAAAGATGAAGCGTACAAATTAGCCAGAAAAAGCAGCCTACCAGGGGACTGGGAGAAATTCGGAGACCAACAGAGGAGGACAAAGGGCTGAGGAAAGGGAAAATGGAGTATGAAAGAAAACTGGAAGGAAACATAAAAACTGACTGCAAAAGTTTTTATCGATATGTGAAGCGCAAAAGATTAGTTAAAACAAATGTAGGTCCCTTGCAGTCAGAAACGGGTGAATTGATCATGGGGAACAAGGACATGGCAGACCAATTGAATAACTACTTTGGTTCTGTCTTCATTAAGGAAGACATAATTAATTTGCCGGAACTAGCAGGGGATCGCGGGTCAAATGAGATGGAGGAAATGAGTAAAATCCAGGTTAGCCGGAAAGTGGTGTTAGGTAAATTGAATGGATTAAAGGCCGATAAATCCCCAGGGCCAGATAGGCTGCATCCCAGAGTACTTAAGGAATTAGCCCCAGAAATAGCAGGTGCCTTAGTGATAATTTTTCAAAACTCTTTAGATTCTGGAGTAGTTCCTGAGGATTGGAGGGTAGCTAATGTAACCCCACTTTTTAAAAAGGGAGGGAGAGAGAAAACGGGGAATTACAGACCAGTTAGTCAAACATCGGTAGTGGGGAAATTGCTAGAGTCAATTATTAAGGATGGAATAGCAGCGCATTTGGAAAGTGGTGAAATCATTGGACAAAGTCAGCATGGATTTACGAAGGGTAAATCTTGTCTGGCGAATCTTATTGAATTTTTTGAGGATGTAACTAGTAGAGTGGGAGATAAGGGAGAAGCAGTGGATGTGTTGTATCTGGACTTTCAGAAGGCTTTCGGCAAGGTCCCACACAAGAGATTGGTGTACAAACTTAAAGCACACGGTATTGGTGGTTCAGTATTGATGTGGATAGAGAACTGGTTGGCAGACAGGAAGCAAAGAGTAGGAGTGAACGGGTCCTTTTCAGGATGGCAGACAGTGACTAGTGAGGTGCCGCAAGGCTCAGTGCTGGGACCCCAGCTATTTACAATATACATTAATGATTTGGACGAGGGAATTAAATGCAACATCTCGAAGTTTGCCGATGACACGAAGCTGGGGGGCAGTGTTAGCTGTGAGGAGGATGCTAGGAGGCTGCAGGATGACTTGGATAGACTGGGTGAGTGGGCAAATGCATGGCAGATGCAGTATAATGTGGATAAATGTGAGGTTATCCACTTTGGTGGCAAAAACAGGAAGGTAGACCGATTTGAATGGTACTATTCCTGATTTCCCTCGTTATCCACGGATGCGCCACCTTCCCTGATTTATTCTTTTGCCATACTGGGATGAACAATTGTTGTAGTTCATCCATGCAGTCTTTAAATGCCTTCCATTACATATCCACCGTCAACCCGTAATTTAGGAAAAGGGGAGATGCAGCGAGACCTGGGTGTCATGGTCACCAGTCATTGAAAGTAGGCATGCAGGTGCAGCAGGCTGTGAAGAAAGCAAATGGTATGTTGGCATTCATAGCAAAAGGATTTGAGTACAAGAGTAGGGAGGTTCTACTGCAGTTGTACAGGGTCTTGGTGAGGCCACACCTGGAGTATTGCGTACAGTTTTGGTCTCCTAATCTGAGGAAAGACATTCTTGCCATAGAGGGAGTACAGAGAAGGTTCACCAGACTGATTCCTGGGATGGCACGACTTCCATATGAAGAAAGACTGGATAGACTCGGCTTGTACTCGCTGGAATTTAGAAGATTGAAGGGTGATCTCATAGAGACTTACAAAATTCTTAAGGGGTTGGACAGGCTAGATGCAGGAAGATTGTTCCCGATGTTAGGGAAGTCCAGGACAAGGGGTCACAGTTTAAGGATAAGGGGGAAGTCTTTTAGGACCGAGATGAGAAAATCATTTTTCACACAGAGAGTGGTGAATCTGTGGAATTCTCTGCCACAGAATTTAGTTGAGGCCAGTTCGTTGGCCATATTTAAGAGGGAGTTGGATGTGGCCCTTGTGGCTGAAGGGATCAGGGGGTATGGAGAGAAGGCAGGTACAGGATACTGAGTTGGATGATCAGCCATGATCATATTGAATGGCAGTGCAGGCTCGAAGGGCCGAATGGCCTGCTCCTGCACCTAATTTCTATGTTTCTATGTTTCGAAGTGAAACTAATCTTCTCTGTCTGCACATGATCCATTCCCTGCATATCCATGTGAATAATTAAAAGGCTTTTAAATTCCATTATTATATCTGCCTTCACCACCAACCCTGGCACCATGTTCCAAGCAGCCACCGCTCTCCACCTACCAAATGTAAATAACATTTGCCCCGCGCATCTCTTTGAAATTATGCCCCTCTAACCTTAAAACTATGCCCTCTAGACTTTGGCATTTCCACCCTGGGAAAAAGGTTCAGATTGTCTCCCATATCTTTGCCTCCTATAATTGTATATACATCTATCAGGTGTACCCTCAGCCTTCGGCACCCCAGAGAAAAAATCCCAGGTTTGTCTAACCACCACTTCTAGCTAATACTCTCTAATCCAGGCAGCATGCGGGTAAACCTCTACTTTGTGCTGTGTTAACCTGCGTGCACCCATTCTTCCTTCTCCTTCCAAATTCTTCTGTTGGTAAACTTTGGTAAAGGCAGCAGCATTGCAAACAAAAGCAAACACATTTATTGCCAAGGAGCACATTTGTTGCCTGAGTTTCTAGAAGGATCCCCACCTGAGACGTCACCCATCCACGTCATCCCGAGATGCTGCACTGCATTTATGAAGTTCATTGCAGATTCCCTTTCTTCAGACTGCAGATTGTAAATATTTTCTAGCCAAATTCTGGTTGACCCTTTGGAGTAATGAGAAGCGACGGCGGTTGGCACTCCTACCCTGGGCATCATCTGACTGGAGATCCCCAGTCATATGTAGAAGGAGCTACAGATGCTGGTTTACACCGAAGATAGACACAAAATGCTGGAATAATTCAGCAGGTCAGGCAGCATCTCTGGAGAACATGGATAGGTGACATTTTGGGTCGGGACCCTTTTCTATTGATATAGCACGAGTATAACATATGGTTCTTAAGCCTGCAATAAAATCATAACTGATCATTGCCTGATTACTTTAGTCAACTCTGACATTAATTTAGATGGACACAAAAAGCTGGAGTAACTCAGCGGGACAGGCAGCATCTCTGGAGAGAAGGAATGGGTGACGTTTTAGGTCAAGACCCTTCTGCAATTCTGAAATGAGTTTATTTAGTTTCATGATTGGATTGGATTGGATTGGATTGGATTGGATTGGGTTGGGTTGGATAGTCTAGATGCAGGAAGATTGTTCCTGATGTTGGGGAGGTCCAGAACAAGGGGTCACAGTCTAAGGATAAGGGGGAATTCCTTTAGGACCGAGATGAGGAAAACATTTTTCACACACAGAGTGGTGAGTCTCTGGAATTCTCTGCCACAGAAGGTAGTTGAGGTCAGTTCATTGGCTATATTTAAGAGGGAGTAAGATATGGCCCTTGTGGCTAAAGGGATCAGGGGGTATGGGGAGAAGGCAGGTACAGGATACTGAGTTGGATGATCAGCCATGATTATATTGAATGGTGGTGCAGGCTCGAAGGGCCGAATGGCCTACTCCTGCACCTATTTTCTATGTTTCTATGTTTCTATGATAATCCGTCCATTCATTAGTTTAAGGAGACCTATATCCCCAAGGCTTTTACTAATGAAGAAAATAATTTGTTTCAGGACAGGAACCTTATCTAGGGACAGGAAATTTAACTGTTAGTTATTAATCAGCCATTCCTTCCACGTTTATTTCCAAAGTAAACAAAATGACTGCAATCTAGCTGTTTGACACAGAACCCTCTGCCCCAGGCATTTCAAGCCCCTCGCTCAGGCAAGGTGCAATTGGATTTGTATCCAGCAGAGGGAGCAGCATTCTGCTGGTTAAGCTATCATTCATTTGATGGTAAGTTGCTGAAAGAAGAGGACTCTGTAATGCATTAACAGATACTTTTAGAAGACCTGAGGTCCAGATTAAATTGCAGGCAACATGTTAAAAACAGTTTTAGTAAAAACAGTCGAGGGTGGTGGCTGTGTGGAATGAGCTTCCAGCAGAGGTGGTGGAGGCAGGATCGATTTTAACATTTAAAAGTAATGTGGATAGGTATATGGACGTGAAGGGAATGGAGGGGTATGGTCTGAGTGCAGGTAGATGGGACTAGGGGAAAACAAATGGTCGGCACGGACTGGAAGGGCCGAGAGGGCCTGTCTCCGTGCTGTAATTGTTATATGGTTATATGGTTATTAGTTTCACCGCAAGACCAAAGACAAATGATTAGTTGCTGCTCATTTTATGCAAAATTGCCTGACATAAAAAGACAAATTTCATGGTTGGACATTAGAAGGGTTCCGACCCGAAACATCACCCATTCCTTTTCTCCAGCGATGCTGTCTGACCCACTGAGTCACTCCAGCATTTTGTGTCTATCTTTGGTATAAACCAGCATCTGCAGTTCCTTCTTACAAATTTCACGGTTACATGGTTTAGATTTACTGGGTTTGACACAAGAGGCATTGGCATGCCAGTTATTTGCTCGAAGCATTCTTGCTAAAACACGTATGGAAACATACTCTGGAATTTCACAGAATTTTTTTTAATGATTGAGTTAAATTATATATAAATTACTACAATTGTCTAACTTCTCATTGCTCAAAAAATCATGCCAATGTAACAGATTTGAAGAACTAACTAGTAGCTATTAGTTCTATGTTATTGATTAACAAACAATTCAATATTTCAAAGCAACTAAAATACAGTATGAGCATAATTAAGGGAACCTTTATACTAAAACACATTGTATTTCAAGCACAGTTATTACTTATATTACTTATTTTTATTTGTTGGAATTAAGCAGTTTCAGTTAATTGACATGAATACTAAAATCAATTAATACTTTGTATAAAATGAAGTCCCCTTTTCATTCTTGTACCCATGGAAAGACTAGAAACCAAATGTAGGTTTGAAGCAAAAAGCATGTGTGTTGAATGGAAATCCAGATTGTACAAAGATATATTTGCATCACAATTTAGAGTTGATGCAGAATTACTTCAGCTTTGCAATGATAAGTATTTGTTTTGTTTGTTAATGCACACACATGAAGTCAGGACACGATCTGTCTTCAGTTCAGAACTGAGTGAAAGATTGAATGCTATACTGAATGTGTTCTGCAAATATTTAAACTTCTAACTTGTGAAATATCCTAACGGGATAATGACAGTTCCAGACAGCCATGTTCTGGCTGGAGCCAGTTGTTGATAACTTAGTGCAAATTCAACTGGAAGGCACTTCAAATTTCATCTTAAATCAAACAGTTAAATGAGAAACAAGTGTAAATTCATGATGTTACACACATCAGTCAACTTGACAGCGACTGAACATCAGCCTTGTCAGAACTTAATCCTAATGCCTTAAATGAAGTTAATCTTTCTCTCTTGATATGACTGGTAGAAGGTTTAGAAGGGAAATGAGGAGAAATATTTTCATCCAAAGAGAATGGGAGAGTGTTGGAAAGGGTGGTGAAAGTGGATAGACACAAAATGCTGGAGTAACTCAGCGGGACAGGCAACATCTCTGGAGAGAAGGAATGGGTGATTGCGGGTCAAGAGCCTCCTTCGGAATGGAGTCTTGACCCGAATCATCACCCATTCCTTCTCTCCAGAGATGCTGCCTGTCCCGCTGAGTTACTCCAGCATTTTGTGTCTATCTTTGGTTTAAACCAGCATCTGCAGTTCCTTCCCACACATGGTGAAAGTGGACAAGTCTATCACATTATGAAGGTGATTTGGGCAGCACGGTGGCGCAGTAGAGTTGCTGCCTTACAGCGCCAGAGACCCGGGTTCGATCCAGACTACGAGTCTGTGTACAAACTGTACGGAGTTTGTACGTTCTCCCCATGACTGCGTGGGCTTTCTCTGGGTGCTCCCACTTTCCAAAGACGTACACTTTTGAAGGTTAATTGGCCTAGTTTAATTGTAAATTGTCTTGTGTGTGTGTGTGTAAGATAGTTTTAGGGTGCGGGTATGGCTGATCGGTGCGGACTCGGTGGGCCGAAGGATCTGTTTCCACATTGTATCTCTAAACTAAACTAAACTAAACTAAACTAAACAGAACTAGGACCAGGGAAAGTCTTTTTGAAGGTCCCAGAATGTGAGAGATTGAAACACTACTTGGAATATCTTCCTTAATTTGTCATTCACTGCGGTAGTGGAGAGACCTACAGCCACATGGATGATGAAGTTAAAAGACATCCAGCCAAGGTTGCCAATGACACAAAATAGTAAGATTAAACAAGAACTTATCAGTTTGAAGTTTGATCTTTATTTTATGAGGAGTTGCGATGAGGGATTTCGTGAAGACCCCGCCAGCACGCATGCGCGACATTCTTCAAAGCAGCGGTGTGGAATCACAGATAACAACTATGACTGAAGATAGGAAGATTAACATAGATTTGAACATGCCAGTTGACCTTATGATAGAGGGTTGGGAGCGGAGGGCACGAAATCCCTCATCGCAACTCCTCATAAAATAAAGATCAAACTTCAAACTGGTAAGTTCTTGTTTAATCTTACTATTTTACTTCGGAGTCACATGAGTGGCCCTGGACAACGCCAATGCTGTCACACTGCTGCAATACTGATGGAGGAAGGTTGTTAATACTCCAGACTGAACAGGCTGAAAAAGTAATGGGTATTTATTAACACAAATAATAATAAAAACCCCTAATTCGGGGACAAATTATATTACGGAGCGGCTCTCAGCACAGCTTCCGCGAACATTGCGGGGGCGTCCACCGGCTTATTGTAGAAGCGTTGGAATGTTGATTCACTGGCCCAGCCCGCAGTAGCAAGGACATGGTCCATGGGCACCTCCATGGTCCTCGCCACTGATGTGGATGCAGCCCTGGTAGAGTGAGATTTAAAAATGTTAGTATCTATACCTGCTGCACCCAACACCACCCTGAGCCACCTGGCGATGGTCTGCACAGTCACCCGGTGATGTGGTTGCTTGTGGCTGATGAGGAGCCCCAGCTCCATATTCCAGATGGTACGTGTGGTCCTGATGTAATGGCGGAGATGGGTGGCTATGCAGAGTGTGGCATCAGAGGGGTACGCCCGGAATTCCAACTGCAGTCCAGTAGACCTGCTGCTTCTTCTACAAAGATGGTTACCTTTGCAGGGGTTGAGGCCATTCTGTCGAGTCAAAGTTTCTGTAAGGTCTGGACTCATTGTGCTGTTGTCAGTGCCATCAACATCATCACTTTGAGGGTAAGTCTATCAAGTGGTAATCCTGTCATGGGGGCCCAGCTTCTGAGTAGGGTCAGTACTATCCCTACATCCCAGGTGATGTTGTATCTGGGTCGAGGAGGGTTGGTATTAAACACACCCCTCATGAATTTAGATACCAATTGGTGTGAGCCCACACCTATGGTCAGGTATGAGGACAGCGCACTCCTGGCGCTGTTGATGGCACTGTAGCTGAGACCCTCATCATAATGAAGCCCGCCAGGAATTCCAGGACGTCAGGGATCGTGGCAGAGTTGTAGGTCGTATTTGTACGAGAGCAGTAGGCCTCCCACTTCCTGATCTGGGTGAGGTACTGCTTTCTGGTAGATGCCCTGCACGACGCTGTGATGAGGTCCATGGCCCTGGGTGATATGCCAGCCTCCAATAGTGGCCTCCTTAGAACCTACAAGCCAACAGGTTTGTGACGATGACATGGGTGACTATCCCCCGTAATGGGGTTTGTAATCAAATTGGGGTGTTTTGCAATTTGTACCCACGGATATTTTAACATGTGGAGGACCACCGGGTACCATGGTTGTGTAGGCCAGTCGGGAATGATCAATATGCCTGTTGCCGAATCCAGTTGAATTTTCTGCAATACCCGACTGATGAGGCAGAACGGGGGAAATGCGTAGCAGAACCATTTCCCCCAATGGAATGAAAAAGCATCCATTGCTACTGCCCCAGGGTCTGGTTCCCAAGACACATACATTGGTATCTGATGGTTCAACCTTGATGCAAAGAGGTCGATATCTGGTGTACCAAATTTAGCTATAATTTCAGCAAATATTTGGGGGTTCAACATCCACTCGATGTTATCATTGAATACTCGTGACCTGGTGTCCGCCACTGTATTGAGATTCCCCGGGAGGTAGGTCGCTGAGATCCAAATATTTCTTTCATTGCACCGGAGCCAAATTGTGTTTGCCAATTCATCACAAGATACTGACCTGATACCACCCATATGATTTATGTAAGCCACCACCCGTGGTATTATCTATTTGGAGGCGGACATGTGTATGATGGAAAGTTGTACAGTATGCCCGCAGCCCATGGAAAGCACCCAGCATCTCCAAATAGTTGATTCCTTGTGTCTGAAGGAGGGTGTACACATGAGGATCCCATCTGCCACCACAACTGGACATGGTGTCAGTTGCTCCCCAGCCTTGGGCGCTTGCGTCGGTCTGTAACACAACTGACGGATTGCTAACAATGATGGGCTTGTAACACTCACTAATATTGTTAACCCACCATTGTAGCTCAATTTTAGACTTGATCGGCAGCCGCATAAGTCTGTCAAAATGTCCAGCATTTGATTTTAATGCTACGAGTTTCCCAATTACCTTAGCAGCATGTCTGATGGTCGGCACCCTGGCGCAAGCAAGGCTGTTGCATGCCTCTTGTATGGCTGATGCTTTGTCGGCTGGGATAGTGACTATCATTCGGTTGGTGTCAATAGTGAATCCCAGATAGTCCATGACTTGAGATGGTGTGAATTTGGATTTGTCTGGATGGGTAACAAACCCTAATGCCTTGAACAGTGATTTAGTAGCTGTGACTGCCAGCTCTGCCAATTCAAGGGTTTGCCCCACTATTAATATATCGTCCAAGTATGCCATGATGATATAATGTTGTTGTCTTAAGGTCGCCAATATAGGTTTGACAAGTTTTGTAAATAGCCGAGGGGCTGTTGTAATACCATTGGGCAAGGCTTTGTATTGCCATAATTGACCCCGCCAGACAAATTTTAAGAATTTCCGATGATGTTCTATGCTGGGGACAGTATAGTATGCATCTTTTAAATCGATGCAGGCCATAAAGTACCACTGGGAAAGCAGCTGTTTAGCCGTTTCGAATGTTTCCATTTTGAAATGGGTATATTGTACAAACGTATTCAGATGGGTTAGGTCAATGATGAATCTTTTTTAGTTTTGGTAAAGATGTTGGACACAAACTCAAGGGCTTCATGTGTCGTTTTCTCTATCACCCCTTTGGCTGCCAGCCTTAAACTTTCTGCATGTCCTTCCTCTATCTCTTTTTGAGAGAGCGCAAACCTGCGATGAGGGACATGCTGCGTAGGGGGAAGGATCTCATTAATAAACTCTATTACATAACCCTGAATACTTTGTAGAATAAAGGGATCCGAGGTTATCGCACCCCATGCACCCGAAAAGGCCCGCAACCGTCCCCAAGCTGGTGTGGATACTATTGCTACTTTCTTGAAAGAACCAGACCCCCTTACCTCCATGGTTAATGGCAGGGCCTGGTGTATTGTGATTTGGGGGTCGTTGTGTTGCTTGATATGCTTGTTGCCGCATTTTCCAGGGTGGTTTCTGCTGGCCCTGCCCTAAAAAAGGCTTCTGCTGTTGGGGAGCGGGTGGCGGATAGGCTCTTGGTGCCCTATCCGGCTGACGAGATCTGGAGGGAGGGTAAGGCTGTGGTCGACGGTATGTCTGTACCCTGGCAGGTGGTGGCTTCATGAGGCCGATGGTTTTGGCCTCCTCGTCTAATTCTTTGACCTGTCTGGGCAGGTCCTCCCCAAACAGCTGTCGTGGAGGTGGAGTGGTGGAGGGGCGACACAACCCTGCGAATTTTGGGTTGATGGTGGGCCGGATGGAGCTCTTACGAATGCAATTTATTTCGAATTGCGTATTGCAGAGGAGGGCAAGAGCATCCTGCTGCTCAGCCGTGACGTTATCGCCATCGAAGGTCCTCGCGAATGCCGTGATGCCCGATGTCAGGATCTTGAGGATTTTCTGCAGGCGGACCTCCTGTGCTCTGATGGTGGAACTCATGTTCCCCCAGATTTGTGGGTTGACCGTGGGGATGTTGAGGTTGACACAGTGGTCCAGAGCTTTGTGCTTCTCCATGGCCTCTGCAAGTACTGATGTTGAAGCTGGTGAGTGGCCAAGAAGTTAATGCTCCCCGCCAGTTTGGGATGCAGTGGTTTCCGGAGCGCGCTGGTGTGGCAAATTTTGCAACCACATCCAGCAGGTCTGCTGCTGCTCTGGAGTAGTGGGCTCTTCCATCACTGGCTCTTCATCAAAGTCAGCCATCTGCTGACTTCGAGCACTGCCGGCTGATGATGGTGAGATGATGGTAGCCTCATGGTCTGGCCCCTAGATCGGTGAGACCCACGCTCCTGTCGGTCCAGGTCTCGCTGGAGAAGCTGCTCCACCATGAGCTCCATCCTGGCCATGCGACCGCCGCCGCTAAACGCGGACGACAAGTCGACTTCCCCAGGTTCTTCGTATACTCTGGGGCTTCCACCAGCGGACCGCACCTCATCGAGGTGATAACAAGGGTCCGCTGGCAGGTCGTAGTTGGCAGCCACTCCAGCGGGGCCGTACGACTCCCACGCGGACATACCGCTAGTCCGCCATCGTGCGGACTGTGGCGGGCCCCCTGCCTGATACGAAGGCAGTGGAGATGAGTCGGTGCCGGCCCCCGGTGCCTGGCTCCCCGATGTCCGCGCAGGCTTACTGCCACTTCTGACCCCCAAGGTCTGTGGTAGTGCATGGTCGCCGGCTGCCTCAGCGAGGCTGCCCGACCAAACTCTGCTGCCACCGGCCTGCGCTCCGGCAGACTGTCCCAGTGGTATGTCGGTAGCTCCTGCTCCTGCAGGGCTGCCCGACTCTCCAGCAGCTCTGCCGCCGGCCTGCACTCCGGCAGGCTTCCCCGGCTGCTTGTCGAGGCCTGCCGCGACTGCGGGGCTCGACTTCGGCGTGGCTTTTCCCTGGGTATGCCCTCACGGGACCTGTAAAAGATGGGAAGTTGCCGTCGCCGGTGTGTGAGGCACGTTAGTGCGTACCTGCTTGCTACCACCCCTGGCTTTGGGTGAAGGTAGCATGAAGTCGGGGTCGGAGGTACCCTGCTCCTGTGTGGACGTCCGTTCTGGAGGTGAGGCGGGCGCTGCTGACTCTGCAGGGCCCGACTTCCGCACTTTTTTCCCCGGCCGTAGTACAGGTGCTGCCGGTGTTGCGAGCAGCTCTGGGGATGTTGGCCGCTGACTTGCTAGGGTCCCGCGGCTCTTGGAAAGCTTGGCCTTCCCTTTTCCTTCCATCGTAATCTGTAGGTAGAAGCAATTCCTACCTCCAACCAGCTTAAGGTTAGTTCACTTACCTTCAGCGTTCTTTGTGAAGGAGGTGTTGGGGAAGCGCACTCCCCCCCCTCCCCAGCTGGTCGACAGCAAATGCGAGCGACGATATGTCGCGCATGCGTGCTGGCGGGGTCTTCACCATGGTGAAATCCAATTTTATTCCATTAAGTACACAGGAACATTCAAACAGCCAGCTGCTTGCGTCTGGCTTTACTGACTAGAGTGCCCCAGCGAGAGAGAGAGAGAGAGAGAGAGAGAGTATTTGTGTAGTACCGTAATACCATGTAAAGGGTGGCATGCACATCTGTGTGGTGAAGGTTATAAATGGCATGAATTAATATCCTTCCTCTTAAAGAAGTAAAGCATAAATAGTGGTTAGTGGAGCAAATATAAAACACCAGTATAAGGTGCGGCATTTATTATTTTACTGCATATGAGAGCACATAAAACGAAACAGGTCATGCACAGTTCAGGTATAGCCAGTAATTTTTACATTTAGCGGGTTTGGCTTGCAGACACGACCTGCATGTGTACGATAATAACCTCCAGCAGACACCTCATCCTTCGCTGGGGAAGCAAGTCCCTGATCGGGTGAACGTGGAGGGGAAGATACCGGTGGAGATTGGGGCACCGGGGAAGGTAGGGATGGAACCCCCACCGGCACCGGCATCGCTGGAGCGGCATTCGCAGAGCATGAGGGAAGGCCGGCAGGCTGGTCCGGGTGGGGACGTGGAGGTGCTGGTTCATTAACTGGAAGGAGGTGTTGGCGGGTTTGCCGATAAATGCCGTTGTCAATACTGACCAAGTACGAGCGAGGTTCCGCAGTGGATCCCAGAATGACTCCGAGATGGTTGTAACCTGGAGCGTCCCTTGTTGAGCGGTTGAAGCGGAGAGCTGATTTTATCATAGTATTTTCTTTCTATGTTGTGGTGGCGTTGGAGCTGGGATTGGATAACTGTCGGCGCACAAACTTGTGGTTCTAGTAGTTGCTTGACCATAGGCAGAGTGGAGCGGGTTCGCCGTTCAGCTGCAGATCCCAGGAGAGGGTCATGGACGATGTTCCGAAGGTTGAGTAAGTCGAGATAAACATCAGAGCTAGCCCTATGTGAGCGTTCTATTAGTTCCTTTGCACTTTTTACCGCACGCTCAGCCAGGCCGTTGGACTGCAGCTACTCGGGGCTATTGGTTATGTGGTGAAAGACCAAGCTTTTCATGAAATTCCTGAAGAGCTGACTGGAGAACTGAGGTCCATTATCTTTAGGGGGCTTCGCGGACAGTGAAGTGATGAGTTAGTTTCTGAATGACTATGGTTGAGGTCGGGTTACTGAGCAGATCAATTTCAAACCATCCCGAGTAGGAATCAACTAAAACCAGTTGGCTGTGTCACTTGAAGATGTCGGCTGCTACTGTGGACCAGGGTAAGTTCTGCATGGGGTGTGAGAGGAGTGGTTGCTTCTGTTGGTGCGGGGTCAAGCTATTGCAGATCGGGCAGGCAGCAACCTTTTCTAGAATGTAGTTAGCCATGTCTGGCCAGAACACTATTCCTTTCACATGTTGAAGAGTTATTTCTGCAGCTGTGAAGATACTTCGGGATGACCGCCTTGTGTCCTTTCATTATCACGCCATCCTGAATGACCAGTTCGTCGCGGACTGGGAAAAATGGTTGGACAGCTTGTGGCAGGTGGTGCTGTTTGTCTGGCCAGTTGCGGCGGATGACAGTGGCCAGCAACTGTAGTGTTTCGTCTGCAGCTGTTTGTGACACTAGAATGTCTAAACCTGCAGATGGGAGGCAGGAGACCATCATAACCGTGTACCCCTCCTGCTCATCATCAGACAGGTGTTTTTCGCAAGTTGGGCGAGGTGCCCGTGAGAGGGTGTCAGCTAAGTGCATGTCCTTACCACCTTTGTAGGTTAGACTGATGTCATATCTCCGTAGTTCCATCAACATGCGTTGTAAGCGCGCTGGTGCCGTGTGGATCGGCTTACTGAGGTTACTGACCAGGGGCTGGTGATCGGTTTACTGAGGTTACTGACCAGGGGCTGGTGATCGGTTTACTGAGGTTACTGACCAGGGGCTGGTGATCGGTTTCCACCATGATCGGGTTGCCAAAGATATAGTCCTTGAATTTCTTGCAGGCAAAGGTTACTGCGAGTAGCTCCTTATCGATTTGAGCGTAGCGCTGTTCAGTGTCTGTCATGGTACGGGAGGCATAGGCAACTGGTCTAGAGCCCTTTCCGTCGTCTTGTAGGCAAGCAGCGCCCAGTCCATACTGAGAGTGACGGGTAATTTGGCATCAAAGTATGCGAGGGTTGGAGCGCAAGACATTAGTTGTTTGAGGGTTTCAAATGCCCTCTGCTGGTGTTGGTGCCAGGACCAGTGCGTATCCTTGTGGGTCAGTTGTCGCAGCGGGGCTGATAGCTCACTGAAGTTTGGGATGAATTTTCCTGGTAGTTTACCATGCCTAAGAATCGTTGTAGAGCAGTCATGTCCGTAGGTGCTGGCATTTTGTTGATGGCAGTGGTTTTAGACGGGTCTGGCTTAAGTCCATTGTTGGTAAACACGTGGCCCATCTAAGTCACTTTGTTGACCCGAACCTGCACTTGAGAGGGGCTGAGTTTGAGATTTACTTCCCTGGCATGATCCAGGACCTGCTTCAGGTTTGAGTCATGTTCTAGTGCATTACGCCCGGTGACCTGGATGTCGTCCATAATTATGTAACATGGGTAGCTAGCCAAGAGTTGTTCCATAGTGTGCTGGAAACCTCACTGGCTGAATTGATGCCAAATGGCATTCGTAAACATTGGTAGCGTCTGAAGGGCATCGCGAATGTAGTTAACATGGAGGATGCATGGTCTAGTGGCATTTGCCAAAATTCATCTAGGATGGCATCTAGGATGGAAAAAACTGTGGCTTTACCCAGGTTGGTAGCGACTTCTTCCACCATCCGCATTGGGTTGTGTGGTCATTTGATGGCAGTATTTTAATGCTTTGGGTTGCTGCAGTCCTTATTTCGTCTTTGGGGGTACACAAAAGGCTGGAGAAACTCAACGGGTGCAGCAGCATCTAAGGAGCGAAGGAGATAGGCGACGTTTCGGGTCGAGACCCTTCTTCATACTGGTCAGGGATCAGGGAAACGAGAGATATAGACGGTGATGTGGAGAGATAAAGAACAATGAATGAAAGATATGCAAAAAAGTATCGATGATAAAGGTAACAAGCCATTGTAAGCTGTTTGTGGTGTGAAAATGAGAAGCTAGTGTGACTAGGGTGGGGGAGAGAGATAGAGATAGAGGGAATGCCAGGGCCCGAGGGCTGAGGGAGAGGTGGGAAGGGGAGGAGACAGCAAAGGTTAACAGAATTGAGAAAATTCAATGTCCAAGCCCAAAGGATGCAGACTCCCCAAGCGGAATATGAGGTGCTGTTCCTCCAACTTGTGGTGTTGCTCACTCTGGCCGTGGAGGAGGGCCAGGACCAAGAGGTCGGATACGGAATGGGAGGGGGAGTTGAAGTGCTGAGCCACCGGGAGGTCGGGTTGGTTATTGCGGACCGAGTGGAGGTGTTCGGCGAAACGATCGCCAAGCCTCCGCTTGGTCTCACTGATATAGATCATCTGGCATCTGGAGCAGCGGATGCAGTAGATGAGGTTGGAGGAGGTGCAGGTGAACCTCTGTCGGACCTGGAAGGACTGCTTGGGTCTCTGAAAGGAGTGGAGGGGGAAGGTGAAGGGACAAGTGTAGCATTTCTTGCGGTTGCAAGGGAAAGCACTTAACCAACCCGACCTCCTGTTATAAATGGTATGAATTAATAAGGGTTAATCTACAGTTCACTTCTGACTTCTTTTAATCTGCATGATTCAAGAGTGGTGCAAATTGGTTGGTGCTGGCTTAGTGAAGTTGGCATGTTCTCACATTTCACACAACGCATATTTTCTGAGAACACCAGCATTAGTGCTGTGATTACCCTTTTTGTCCCTGAGTACTCTATTTTTTTGCCCCAACTTGCACTTTGAACCTGATGCCGAATATGAAATTGAAGTCTGATGAAGTGTCTCAACCCAAAACGTCACCTGTCCATGTTCTCCAGAAGTGCTGAGTTACTCCAGCATTTTGTGACTATCTTTTGCATTTAGAATCGGCCGTATTTCATCTTGACAAATATTTTGTTCTGCTATACAATTAAATCAAAGATAGACACAAAAAGCTGGAGTATCTCAGCATCTCTGATGAAAATTAATAAGTGACATTTCGGGTCGTGACCCTTCTTCAGACTGAGAGTTTCCCCAGACTCAGTCTGAAGAAGGGTCTCAATCCGCAACATCACCTATTCCTTTTCTCCAGAGATGCTGTCTGACCTGCTGAGTTACTCCAGCTTTTAGTGTCATAAGGTCATAAGAACATGTGATAATAGAATTCGGCCCATCAAGTCTCCTCCAACATTCAATCATGGCTGATCTATCTCCCTCCTAACCCCATTCTCCTGCCTTCTCCCCATAGCCTCTGACACCTGTACTAATCTAGAATCTATCTATCTCCGCCTGAAAAATATCCACTAACTTGGTCTCCACAACCTTCTGTGGCAAATAATTCCTCTCCAGAGCCAGCACACCCTTCCTCTGTGTCTTTCTTTGATGTAAACCAGCATCTGCAGTTCCTTTCTACACAATCTAGTTTAAAGTATCCAGTACTACTGATGATTATTTTACAAGCATCACCTCTGGGGTGGAACTCTCTGGGGTGGAACCCCCTCCAAGACAGACGTGAAGCTCACCGTTTGACCTGATTTTACAAGATGTTAAATGGTCAGCTAGACATAGATCACAAGACCTACACCAACCCCAAACCAATTAGGAGCAGACGAGGGCATTCGATCCAATTTGTGGTCCCAGCCACAAAGACAGATGTGTACAGCAATTTGTTCTTCCCACGCACTATTAAAGCATTGAATAATCTCCACCAAACCACGGTTGCCCAGCCAGATACAACTAAATTTAAAGTGGCACTTTCTTCCCAATAACCCTCTCTGGCTAAACCCCTCCCTTCACCACATCCAGTTTAAATTCCAGTTGGAATAGTTTGGAGGACCAAGTAACCAAGAACCAAGAAGAACCACCTATCAGTTCCTTCCTATACAATTAAATCACATAGAAACATAGACACATAGACAATAGGTGCAGGAGTAGGCCATTCGGCCCTTCGAGCCTGCACCGCCATTCAATATGATCATGGCTAATCATCCAACTCCGTATCCTGTACCTGCCTTCTCTCCATACCCCCTGATCCCTTTAGCCACAAGGGCCACATATAACTCCCTCTTAAATATAGCCAATAAACTGGCCTCAACTGCCTTCTGTGGCAGAGAATTCCAGAGACTCACCACTCTCTGTGTGAAAAATTATTTCCTCATCTCGGTCCTAAAGGAATTCCCCCTTATCCTTAAACCGTGACCCCTTGTTCTGGACCTCCCCAACATCGGGAACAATCTTCATGCATCTAGCCTATCCAACCCCTTAAGAATTTTGTAAGTTTCTATAAGATCCCCCCCTTAGTCTTCTAAATTATTGCGAGTACAAGCCAAGTCTATTCAGTCTTTCCTCATATGAAAGTCCTGACATCCCAGGAATCAGTCTGGTTAACCTTCTCTGTACCCCCTCTATGGCAAGAATGTCTTTTCTCAGATTTGGAGACCAAAACTGTACGCAATACTCCAGGTGTGGTCTCACCAAACCCCTGTACAACTGCAGTCGAACCTCCCTGCTCCTATACTCAAATCCTTTCGCTATGAATGCTAACATACCATTTGCTTTCTTCACTGCCTGCTGAACCTGCATGCCTACTTTCAATGAATGGTGTACCATGACACCCAGGTCTCATTGCATCTCCCCTTTTCTAATTTGCCACCATTCAGATAACAGTCTACCCTCCTGTTTTTGCCACCAAAGTGGATAACCTCACATTTATCCACATTATACTGCATATGCCATGCATTTGCGCACTCACCCAGCCTATCCAAGTCACCTTGCAGCCTCCTAGCATCCTCCTCACACCTAACACTACCCCCCAGCTTAGTGTCATCCGCAAACTTGGAGATGTTGCATTCAATTCCCTCGTCCAAATCATTAATATATATTGTAAATAACTGGGGTCCCAGCACTGAGCCTTGCAGTACCCCACTAGTCACTACCTGCCATTCTGAAAAGGACCCGTTTACTCCTACCCTTTGCTTTCTGGCTGCCTGCCAGTTCTCTATCCACATCAATACTGAACCCCCAATACCGTGTGCTTTAAGTTTGTATACTAATCTCTTATGTGGGACCTTGTCGAAAGCCTTCTGAAAGTCTACATATAACACATCCACTGGTTCTCCCTTATCCACTCTGCTAGTTACATCCTCGAAAAGAATCTATAAGATTCGTCAGACATGATTTACCTTTCGTAAATCCAAATGTACTGCTATCCCATATTTAATAACTGACTCTAGCAGTTTCCCCACTACCGATATTAGACTAACTGGTCTGTAATTCCCCGTTTTCTCTCTCCCTCCTTTTTTAAAAAGTGGGGTTACATTAGCTACCCTCCAATCCTCAGGAACTACTCCAGAATCTAAGGAGTTTTGAAAAAGTATCACTAATGCATCCACTATTTCTGTGGCTACTTCCTTGAGTACTCTGGGATGCAGACTATCTGGCCCTGGTGATTTATCGGCCTTTAATCCATTCAATTTACCCAACACTACTTCCCGGCTAACCGGGATTTCACTCAGTTCCTCCATCTTATTTGACCCCCGGTCCCCTGCTATTTCCGGCAGATTATTTATGTCTTCCTTAGTGAAGACAGAACCAAAGTAGTTATTCAATTGGTCTGCCATGTCCTTGTTCTCCATGATCAATTCACCTGTTTCTGACTGCAAGGTACCTACATTTGTTTTAACTAATCTCTTTCTCTTCACATATCTATAAAAACTTTTGGAGTCAGTTGTTATGTTCCCTGCTAGTTTTCTTTCATAATCTATTTTCCCTTTCCTATCTAAGCCCTTTGTCCTCCTCTGCTGGACTCTGAATTTCTCCCAGTCCTCTGGTAGGCTGCTTTTTCTGGCTAATTTGTATGCTTCATCTTTTGTTTTTATACTATCCCTGATTTCCCTTGTTATCCATGGATGCACTACCTTCCCTGATTTATTTTTTGCCAAACTGGGATGAACAATTGTTGTAGTTCATCCATGCAGTCTTTAAATACCTTCCATTGCACATCCACTGTCAACCCTTTAAGAATCACTTGCTAGTCTAACTTGGCCAATTCACGTCTCATACCTTCAAAGTTACCTTTGTTTAAGTTCAGAACCCTTGTTTCTGACTTAATTATGTCACTCTCCATCCTAATGAAGAACTCAACCATATTATGGTCACTCTTGCCCAAGGGGCCACGCACAACAAGACTGCTAACTAACCCTTTCTCATTACTCAATACCCAGTCTAGAATAGCCTGCTCTCTCGTTGGTTCCTCTACATGTTGGTTTAGAAAACTATCCTGCATACATTCCAAGAAACCCTCTTCCTCAGCACCCCTGCCCATTTGATTCACCCAATCTATATGTAGATTGAAGTCACACATTATAACTGTTTTACCCTTGTTGCACCCCATTTCTAATTCCACTACTACTGTGGCCTGTACACAACTCCCACTAGCGTTTTCTGCCATATCGATTCCACATCCTCCCTAATGTCCTTCCTTTCTATTGCATTAATCTCCTTCTCACCAGCAACACTATCCCACCCTTTCCGTTCTGTCTATCCCTCCTGATATTGAATATCCCTGGATGTTCAGCTCCCAATGGCATAGTCATAATAGCTAGGTGGCTGTACACAACTCCCAACCGTTCTAGTTTAAAGTCCCCCCGGTAGCCTTTGCAAAAATCCCTGCCAGGATACTGGTCCCCCTCGGGTTCAAGTGCAACCCTTCCTTTTTATACAGGTCAGTCCTTCCCCAAAAGAGGTTCCATTGATCCAGAAACTTGAATCCCTGCCCTCTGCACCAGTCCTTCAGCCAGGCATTTATCCTCCACCTTGCTCCATTCCTACTCTCACTGTCGCTTGGCACAGGAAGTAATACTGAGATTGTTATGTTTGCGGTTCGTTTCCTTAACTCTCTTCCTAACTCCCTAAATTCTCCTTTCAGGATCTCTTCTCTTTTTTTACCTATGTCATTGGTACCAATATGTACCACGACCTCAGGCTCCTCTCCCTCCCTTTTCATGATATCTTGGACACGTTCAGACACATCCTGGACCCTGGCACCAGGGAGGCAAACCACCATGGGGGTCTCCGGACTGCTTCCACAGAATCGCCAAACTGACCCCCTAACTATAGAGTCCCCTATTACTAATGCCCTCCTCTTCTTTTCCTTACCCTTCTGAGCAACAGGGCAATAAGGAAACAATGTGACAATGGTGACATGGGATATGTTTCTGAAGTATGGGAAAATTGCATTGAATTGCAAGACAAAAAGAGGAAAATTACATATTGAAGATTTGTTCTTCAAAGTGTTTTAACAGATTTCTGCACCTTTTTGGCTTAGTAGGGAGATGAAACTCAGCACTACAATTATTAACCTACCCTGATTTGGATCTAATGTACCTCCTCAGTATATGCTATTTGCAATATTTACTTTTCAAACATTGCAATGAACTTGAATAACAGTAATCAATTCTCCAGTTGCCACTCTCATGCCAATCAGATAAATAAGGGATTTCAAGCTGAGCACAAAATGTCATTCCATTCTTTATCAGTTTTTAAAACATTAAGTTACAGCCACGTGTTAGCTAATTTTACTTTAGAAAATGGATAGAATTTGATTTGGAGGGTATGGATATGGATATTGATAGGATAGGTTTAGAATGGAGAGGATAGGTTTAGAGGGATATGAACCAAATGCACGCAGGTGGGAGTAATGTACATGTTGGTCGGTGTGGGCAAGTTGGGCTAAAGGGCTTGTTTCTACGCAGTATGACTCTATGAAAAGCACTTTTACAAAGTTAAAAACCCTGTATATTTTCTGGATTTGAAATAAAGAAGGTTTAAATTGCTGTTTACACAGAAAAAAACAAACAAATTTGTAATCCATTCTGGAGATGTGAATCGGAAATGGTTCACCAAAGGTAACATGACAGCAATATTCATGCAGATTACTCGGTTACAAGCTCTCTATTATGGCCAAACAGTACAGTATTGTGGCAGAAATAGAATAGAGGAATCAGCAAAAGAAACATCTTTTATTGCTGGGATATGAGCCTTAACACATCTCGGATTCATTTTTTTGGATCTGGGCTCATCTTGAATTGTCTTTGAGAAGGAAGTGGTGATTCCCCCTCTAGAGCCATTGTAATGGAAACATAGATGATATAACGGAGTGGCTTCTCAGTCCATTTAAGAGTCAACCAATTGGTAGGTCTGAAGTCACATAAAGGTTGTATCTGGAGAAATTGGTGAATTCCTCCCATGAAGTCCATGAGTGACCCAGCTGGGCTTTTACAACTTGTAGTGATTTTATAGTTTAAAAAAACTTAATTACTTAATGACTACTTTGTTTTTAAATTCTAGATTAATAATTGAATTTAAGTTCCATGGAGGTCATTGATGAATTGGAAGGGAAAATTTGGATCAAAATTTAAATCGAATTTATCGAGAGTTGCAGACTCAGGCAGAACAATTGCAAGGCCATTTCTGGAAACTACTCAGCCAACATCACAAGGGAGCAGCTGGACACTACTTTAGTACTGTATGACTCTTAGAATAGGAACGATGAAGGCTTACGCAAAAATTGCGTTGATTGCAGTGTGATAGATTAGCACTCACAGCCAAAGCAAAACATGTACCAATACAACAGGTAACGTGCTGTGGGAGAGCTTCAAATAAATCTTCAAATAATTGGTTTTATTCCAAAAAATATCTGTAGCGCAGTAAATGCACACACCGCAGCAAAAAATACTTTGGATTCACACCAGGCAGGAAAGAGAGTGACATACAATTCATCTCCGAATATAGCACTGTGCAGAGACAAAATGCTGGAGTAACTCAGCGGGTAAGGCAGCATCTCTGGAGAGATGGAATGGGTGACGTTTCGGGTCGAGACTCTTCTTCACTGCATATTGTGCAGTTGTCCAGAACTCCTCTGCTGTGTCCTGTAGGTGACAGGAATCGATGGGGGCGCAGCGAGCCGGCAGCCCTGCCAGCAGCGTGTTACTTTTTTCTACTTTTTTTTTTTTTAGTGTCTTAATGTGTGTTTTTAATATCTCTCTGTGAGGGTTGTGTGGGGGGATGGTGTGGGGGGAGGGGGGTAAGGGGGAAACCGCTTTGGTCGCCTCCTCCACGGAGAGGTGACTTTTTCCATGTCGCCTCCCCCGTGGCCTAACATTGAGGTTCGGTGCGGCCTTTCCCAGAGACACGCCCGGGGCTTCAGCTGCAGGTGCAGCGTGGACTCTCGTCGTGGAGAGGGCGAGCCCTCACCGGGGGTCACCGGAGGGAAGCGCTCCGTTCACTGGCCCGCATCTGCCTGTCTGCAGAACTCCAGCTGGCGCAGTGTCTGGAACCTGGGATCCCTCTTCGGGGACCCGGGAGAAGAGCACCGACCGCCGGCCTGCGGCCAACTTATACTGCGGACACGGCGTGGACTTACCATCCGTTGCGGGGTCCATCGCCGGGGATCCCTCGAGAGGAGTTCTGACTGCCGGCCCTGCTGTCTGCGGTGCTTCTTGCTGCGGCGTGACGAGGACTTTAGATCTTCGACCGCCGGCCTGCGGCCTACACCAACGAAGCCACGGTCTCCGGTGGGGAGGCACCGATTCAGACTTATCTGGACTTACCTTGTCTGAATATCTGGCTGCCAATGCCGAGGGTTGAGGTCCAAACCATGGGGGAAAATGGAGGAGGACTGGACAATTTTTGTTCCTTCCACCACAGTGATGAATGCTGTGGTGGATGTTTGTGTTCAATTTTTATTGTGTATTGTGTGTTTTTTTTTATATTGTACCGCTGCTGGCAAATTCATTTCACTTGCACTTTATGTGCACGTGACGAATAAAACTTGACTTGACTTGAGCCGGCACCAGAAATGGCAACATTTTCTGTGGAGCTCCTCTTAAAACAGTTAAAGCAGCCTTTTACAATTGTTTGCCCTTTATATATCAGACTAGAGCTTAGAAACTCGTTAGCTAAAAGTCTCCTGTCAATCATTGCTGTATCAAAGAAACTCTCCAAACTATGGATATTTATTGGTGTTATGCCTCCGGCAAAATGTGTGTAGCAACAAAACAAGAAAGCGCTTCACCTGGAGTAAGGAGGCTCCAGGTAAATCATCTGGAATCCTGAACCCCTATTCCACCCCCACCCCCTCCCTCCCCTCCACAACATTCTTCTAGATAATGTTAAATCATTTGAGACAAGCGGAAGGAGCTTAGAGCAAAGGGAGATGAGAGACTGCTATGTTATTTGCATCACTGAAACATGGCTTACCTCTGACTCACCTGACCCTGCTGTACACCTGAGAGTTTCTCCATGTATCAGATGGACTCTATGGAATCCTCAGGCAAGGTGAAAGGTGGCAGTGTTTGCTCTTTGGCCTTTGCTTCATGTTACAGTGAAATGATGGTCTTAGCTCAATTCTGGTCCCCGGACATGGAATACCTGTACCAAAAATGCCATCCCCATTATCTACCGAGGGAATTCACATCGTCCAACTTGCCGGTTGTCTACGTAACACCCCAAGCTAATACCAAGCTAATATCAAGGTAGCATTGGACGAATGGGTTGTCAACCTTCTTCATACAGCAACTGGCTCAGATGAAATTGCAAACCAATCAACTGGCCAGTATTTGTCGACATCTTCAATAGGCTAAAGTCCTCATCCACTTCAACAAAACCACCATCATTTCAATCCCCAAGAACAATAATGACCTTTCTCAATGACTACTTACCAGTGGCTTTAACATTGACTATAATGAACTGCATTGAAAGATTGGAAATGGATCGCATCTGCACCAGGCTATCAGACATAGTGGCAGAGCTGTATCTTTACAGCACCAGAGACCCGGGTTCGATCCTGACTACAGGTGCTGTCTGTATGGAGTTTGTACATTCTCCCTGTGACCTGCATGGGTTTTCCTCCCACACTCTAAACATGTAAGGTCATAAGTATGGCCCATCTAGTCTACTCCGCCATTCAATCATGGCTGATCTATCTCTCCCTCCTAACCCCTTTCTCGTGCCTTCTCCCCATGACCCCTGACAGCCGTACTAATCAAAACATACAGTTTTGTTGGCTAATTAGCTTGGTAAAATTGTAAATTGTCCCTAGTGTGTATAGGATAGCGTTAGTGTACAGGGTTCGCTGGTCAGTGAGGACTAAACTCTAAATTGTCTCTAAACTAAACAAAACAAAACAGCGTAGAAGCCTTACAATTTGTATCCAGGTGTTCTGAGCAATAAAACCATTTTTGCCATTTTTCTTGGGGTTTGAAATGGTGGTGGTGTCCTTGAAACAGATGAGGACTCAAAGCTCTACATGTCTTCAAACATCCTATTTTTGTAATTCATCAAATTTGTTCAAGATATCCCTGACCTCCAGGATGCAGTTAAATATTCAACTTTGATTTAATCATTTAGTGAGATATAGTCCCACAGTAACAATCGCACCACTTTTATGAAATTGTGCAATCTCTGAAGATCGATACACTGATGTTAAGGTTAGGCAGAGCGTATAATCTCTCAATCAGTCGGCACGATATTAACGGTGATTGCTGGCTTAAACCAGTCCAACTCAAACACTGATCTTCAAAATGTCAATATACAACGTGCACATGACCTTTAAAACGACCATAAAAATGAATTGAACTGGAGTAACATCGCACCATATCCTAAGGGTATATAAGTGCATGCCTGCTCTTTTACATTCAGCTGTCTCCGCACTGAACAGCAAACATCATGCAGTTCCTGGTTTCTCAACAGCAAAATAATTTCCTAGTTACTGCTTTGACCAAGTATTCTTCTGCAGTGAATAATATGGAGCAAACAATCATGCTACCCAGCCTCCTTCAAGACATCCCTATGGAGGAACACAACAAAACTAAAGATGCTGAAGGTGGTTTCCATAACATGTACGAATGCTACAACCTGCTGAAATCCATCAAAAACACTGTAGAAAGCAGCAGGCTACCATCTGAAGACTGGAAACGGAAAATCAACAGTGCCTGGGACTTGGAACATGAAGACGAGGCAAATTTGGAGCAACTTCTCTATACCCACGTGAAGGGCCTCTGCATGGTGTTGAATACATTGACGAACAAAGCCAACACATTGACAAGTAGATACAAGGACAGGATTGGCCTTTGAATCACGTCAAGATAATCATTCAGCTGACAATGAACAACCAGAAGTGAAGAGCCCTTGTGAGAGAAGATAACTTGTACTGCTTGGCTTAAAGACACATGTTTGAAAGTAAAGGCAGAATTCGTAATTCTGCAGAACACGTTTGGCTGATGATCGTTGGATGCCTTCAGTGAACCATTGCTTTTTACAAAAGAATGTCAATGTTGTGCTGCACGTATTGTGAATTCTTAAGTCATGAGGACTCTACAAGCCTTCAAACGTGAATCATGAATTATTTAATCTGCAAGAAGCAACTTGGAATTGCGACCCAAGATCAGTATGTACTTTCCAACTATTACATACAGGAATAACATTCCTAACAGTGCGTGATCATAAATGTGAACTACTTCCATCATTCTTCATTTATGACAAAAATAAAAGAATACAAATTATTTCAAATTTGTGCTTATTTTTTTCGCATTTTCCTTGGGGCAAGGAAGGTTATGAGATTTAATAAAGGCAGACAAAACAACTATGGGTGGGGAGGACTGCAGATGCTGGTTTAAACCAAAAACAGACACAAAAGGCTGGGGTCACTCAGCAGGTCAGGCAACATCTCCAGAGAAAAGGGATATTTTGAAAAAAACGGTCCTGTGAAAGAGTCTTGACATGAAACATCGCCTATTCCTTTTCATCAAAGATGCTCTCTGACCTGCTGAGTTATTCTTCAAGGCAACTATAGATTTATATAAGGGAGGTAGCGAGAAGCTGTTTCCATGAATAGGTGATTCAAGAAATAGGGACAGATTCAAAGTGATGGGAAAACGTTTCTGGGGTGTGGGGTTTGTAAGGGGGTCAACCTTCACTTAAGTGCAGTGTAATGATCTGGAAATCTCTGCCACTGCAGGCAATAGAAACAGCTTCAATCAGGGCTTTCAAAACTGAATTTGAATTGATACTTGAAGGAAAGTCATTCGCAGGGCAATGGGGGAAAATAGAGAGAATAGATGAGATTACTCCACAAAGTGTAACAGACTTCTTTGCCTGGCATTATGATTCCACCAGGTATATTTACAATCTTACAGCCAACATTTAGCTTTTGGATTTTTAACTATTTTAGCAGAGATAGAAGTGGGAAGACTTTAACTTTGGAGGTTTAAGAGCAATGGGTCTTCTCGTGGCATTAGTTATGGTTCAGTGGGCAGCACCCTCATTTCCAACTCACGCATTGCAGACTTAAGCACCTCTCCAGAGACTTGAGCATAAAAGGTTAGACTAACTCTGTAACGCCACACTGTGAGAAGCACTGGTTTTTCAATGGAATATTAAATTTAACCCTTGCTTACCCTTTCTGGTAAACGTTAAATATTCAATACACATTGCAGAGAGCAAAGGTACTTTAGCCAATATCTGGGTCAACATTTCGCTGATATCCTAATTATCTGTTGCAGTACAGTTAGGATATACAACACAATTTGTGAAACCGTGTTCACCATCTTTATCAACTTTTGATCATAAAATCTACTATTCACTAGTTGGCAAAAATTTATAAATCAATGGATATCAAATACAATTTATACACAATATCCAAAAGATCCCTGTCTTATGACTTTAAGGTAATCCAAGTGTTTATCATACGAGCACTGCTAGGAGAGGTTCCAAACATTTTATCTACATCTGATAATACAGAAAAGGAGTATTTCTGGTTATGGATAACTGACCAGATGCTTTTCACAGGGCAAAATAAAAGTATCACTACATCCCTAATAATGTACCTACCAGGGCAGGGAGTACATTTGCATATCAGGCCTCCAAGATATTGGATTTGCAATACTTTACATCTCAATTCCTTGTCTTGGTCCTGCCTTGAAATAGTTGGCCGCAGAATAGAGACACTGGTCTGAATCCAGGAAAGAGACTATCTTTTCCCCAAACCTATGTAAAACGTTGGCAAAAGTGCTTAGAAGATTCATAGTTAAAGTCAAAGTCAATTTTATTCGTCACATGCACATTACATGCAGTGAAATGAATTTGTCAGCAGTGATACACTTAAAAAGAACACACAATACACAATAAAATGTAACACGAACATCCACCACAGCATTCTTCACTGCGGTGGAAGGCAACAACGTTCAGTCAGTCCTCCTCCCTTGTTCACCCGTGGTCGGGGCCATAGACTCCGTGGCTGGGAGGTCCCGAATCGGCACTTTCCTACAGGAGGCCGCGGCTTCAGGATGTTAGAGGCCGGAGCCAGTCGGAGCTCTTCTCTGGCGATCCCTGGTGAGGGATCCCTGTTTCACGATGGTAAGTCCACACCCCACCCGCAGCTAGAAGATCCGCAGACCGCGGCTTCAGGATGTTATCGGCCGCGAGCCAGCGGTCGGAGCTCTTCTTTGGCGATCCCTGGCAAGGGATCCCAGGCTCCGGATGGTATGTCCATGTCACGCCCGCAACTAGAAGCTCCGCAGACCACAGCTCCATGATGTCAACGACACCAGGTCAGCATTCGGAGCACTCCTCTCTGGCGACTCCCGGAAAGGGTTCGCCCGCTCCGCGATGGAAAGTCTACACTGCGCCTGCTGCCGATGCTCTGGGAAGATCCGCTCCAATCCATGATGTTAGGCCGCGAGGGAGGCGACATGAAAAAAGCCGCCTCTCCATGGAGGAGGCAGCCGAAAGCGGTTTCCCCCTTTACCCTCCCTCCCCACCCCCCACATAAGACATACCGAGACACCCAAACTGACACTAGACACAACAAAACCCCCCACAAAAAAGTAGAAATAATGAATACGTGGCAGCCATCTCGCAGCGCCCACACCGACTATAGAATCATAAAGCACAGAAATAGGCACTTTTGGTAGCAATGTTACAAAATTTTGAGATTTAAAAAATCAAGTCTGCAATTTATCCCATCAGATAAAGCATAAAAAGAAGTTTATTTTAACACCTAATTCACTTTCATATCTTCAGTATTAGAAAAGTTATGGCCATTTTCATACTCGGAAATTAGCATCTTGTTCCCCATTGCCTTTCCATTGACTTAACTCAAAAGCTGTGATCCAGGACAGTCAAAAGCCCATAACTTTCTTAAAAAGTAAGAGAATGAAATTTTCAGTTATTATAGATTGAAGCATTCCGAAACAAATATGAAACAATCTTACTTGGATGACCTGAAATTAAAGCATATAATTAGTTAGTTACCTAATTGTAGCTAATTACAAAATTCAATTACTAGATCTAAACATCTATCCATTTCTTAAGAAAAGATAAACATTTTTTAATTGCCTAAGTGTCCAAATAACATTCACACAATAATTCACAATATAACATGATTTTTAAATCTAATTTTCATGAATTTATAGGCCAAGTGCAAGGAATTTAGTGTTTAATTTAGTGTTTAAATGGCCATTTAAATCAACTTGCGAGTGGGTTTTAGTGGAATGCGGTGGATTGGAACATTGCGGTTTGCGGTGAATTTAACCCACAGTCGGCAGGTTCGTACATATTTTTTGTCCTGATCTCGCAACATGAAAATTTGATTAAATGCTTCCTAAGAGCCACGTTTTTATGTAAAAATAAACTACCTTCTTTTCTCCCCTACGTAAAACCCTTCCCGTTGTCGGCGCTCACGGCTTTAAAAGATGATTTTTAAATTACTCTAGGTAATAAATGATTTAGCTAGACATTTAAAACAATATTTATTAAAACAAATGATTTAGCTAAACATAAAACAAATGTGGGAGCAATTTCTCTTTAGCGACGAAATCCCCTGAGATGGATCGACTTGAATTGTCTGGAGAAAAACGGCATTTTAAACCCGCCCCCCTCTGAAAGGCGCCAAAGTCGCTCACACGGGGAGCGGCAGAATTACAGCGCCGCTAAAGGTAAGTATTGTAACATACCTACTTTTGGCCCACTTTGTCCATGCCAACCATGATGCCTTTCTAAACTAATCCCATGTTCCCGATGTTGGGGGTGTCCAGAACCAGGGGCCACAGTTTAAGAATAGGGAGTAAGCCATTTAGAACAGAGACGAGGAAACACTTTTTCTCACAGAGAGTGGTGAGTCTGTGGAATTCCCTGCCTCAGGTGGAGGCGGGTTCTCTGGATGCTTTCAAGAGAGAGCTAGATAGGGCTCTTAAAGATAGCATAGTCAGCGGATATGGGGAGATGGCAGGAACGGGGTACTGATTGGAGATGATCAGCCATGATCACATTGAATGGTGTCACATTGATCACATTGAACGGCTCCAAGGGCCGAATGGCACCTATTCCTGCACCTATTGTCTACTTGCCCACCCTTGCCTCTCTATGCCTTTCTTATCCAAATACCTCTCCATATGCCTTTTCAACATTGTACCTGTGTCTGCCTCTACTGGCAGCCTGTTCCAGATAACCACCACCCTCTCACTCAGATATCCATTAAACATCTCCCTTCACCTTAAATCTGGACTCTCCCGTCTGGGGAGAAAAATAGACTCTGTCCATCCTACTAATATAAACCTCTCAATCTCACAGGTTACGTTGAGATTAAACCCAGTCTATCAATCTCTCCATATAACTACAACCCACCATTCCAGGCAACCTCCAGTAAATCTATTCTGCATATACTGTTGCTACCAAATTATTCCTTTAGTGTACCGACCAAACCTGTACACAATACTGTAAGTGTGATCTAACAACTACATGGTGTGCCAACTCTTACACTAAATTCCTTGCCCCATGAAGCCCAGCCTGCTAAATACCTGCTTCACTATTCTTACCACAAGGTTTCTTTGTACACCAATGCTCCTAATGTCCCTGCCATTTACTCAATATGTCCTACGAGGATATGACAGGTGGAAACAGGGCATAAACTGGTGATTATGAATTTTAATCCTTAGCCATCTCTGTAATGGATGAAAAAATATATCATTCACAACATGCCTTTTACAACAATACGATGGAAAATCAAATTAAATTAATTAATAACTGATCGTTTTACATCGGAGTCGCGTGAGTGACTATGTGAAGAACCCCGTTCAGCCGCACGTGCGTCATTACGTCAGACGCATTGGTACAGGCGACCGGTTGGAGCAGCAGAGCTCCTCCAGCGGTAAGTTTAAACTTCGGGTAAGTTGTATTTCTTACCTGTTTTAGGTCTCCTGCAGGAACCTCAGTTTTCAGAGGTTTTTGCCGGATGCTTCGCGACGGCCGATGAGGGAACGGGCTAAGGGCTGTGGGGAAACTCTGGTCCGACCACGGAAGTGGGGAGCTGGCGAATGTCGGGTTTTGCGATCGGAGTCACTGATAAGACGGTCAGTAACTCTAGATGTTGGGTTCCCGGGGAGGGGAAATCCAATAATATGCTGTTCCCAGACCACAGTAGTCCCCAGGATATGGGGTTAAACTGACCTGAAACGGTCAGCCCGGGTGCGGGTATATATATATGGTTATCGCGGGTTATCGCGGGTATATATATGGGTTCCCGGGGAGGGGAATCCAGCAGCAATGCGGTTCCCAAAAACCGCAGTCATCCCCAGGATATGGGGACTGCTGGCAAAAATTGTCAGCCCGGATGCTGGGAGGTTTCCCCTCCGGGAATGTGAATCTAGATTCACTCCTACAGCAGGAGTTGGGCCAGCGCGGGTCAATGTGAGAGCCCGCGCCAGCAGCACCTTTTCACAGGGCTGCTTCATGGGGATGCCAAGCCTATGGCAGTATCGGCCTATGGGAGAGGCTGCGCCAGCAGCACCTTTGCTCAGGGCTGCTTCATGTGGATGCCGAGGCTATGGCAATACTGGCCTATGAGAGAGGCCGCACCAGCAGCACCTTAGATAGGGCTGCTTAGTGGGGATGCTAAATGTATGGCAGTATTGCCTATGGGAGAGGCTGCGCCAGCAGTGCCTTGTAGCAGGCCTGCTTAATGTCTCCCTCATGTAAGAGGAGAGCATGCGGGGTCAGTGTAATCTAACGCCGAGTCTGAGGGTATAGCCGTGGAGCATGCCCAAGGGATGAAGATCATGCGCCAGAGGTACTATGCCTGGCAGCAAGATTGCCATCCCAACACATATGCAGTGAACACCGCTATCAGGGGGACATTAGAGCCGGCCGCCGAATCCTCTATTCAGGTAAGACCTTTTCATAGGTGAAACCTGGAGGACGAAGCACAAGCTATTGGAACGAGTAAGGCTTCATAGTTTCGGCGACAACGCACCCCACGTCTTCATCGGCAGTAAGCGGTTCACTGAAGCTGGTGGCAGAATGAAAGCTGGCCAGAGGTTCCACGCACTCTACCTGTGCTACTCTACAACTAAGGGACCACTTACAAATTGGTAAGATGTACACTTGGTTGTACAATACAAATGATTGAGATTATCATCTACTTCGAGGGATCTAACCATGTAAAACTGGACAATACTAGCATTCCAAGCAGGTTGGAATTGGGCAGGCTCAGTATAATGGCCAGGATTGTCTTGCAAGACTGGCTCGGAAATTGGGCCAGAGTTGCCGTTCACGGCAGACACGAAATGATGGCAGGTATGGCCTGTTCATTATGTAAGATGGCTGATTAACAACTGATTTTATAGTGTATCCCATTTACAGTGATCATGGGGGATATTTGGAGGAGGCATTGCTATGCTAAGGCAATATAACAGAATGATGGCAAGAAAGCATTCAAAGAGGACTACTCAGAGTTCAAAAACTCTGGTTATGTATTGTCTCGATGATATTTTAACGCTGTATTTTGCTAACATGCACGGTTTGAATCTCAAACTATATTTGAGAAATTGGGCTCCTCTATTCAGTTAAGATTAAGTTGTTATCAAATAGACTTGTTGGACATTGGGATTTACCTTTAGCTATTCAATTGGCCGTTGACGCCGGCCTGGGCAACAGATTGCAGTCAATAGACTCCTGTAACAGGGCCTTGTTGTTATAAAGCAGCCTTCTATTTCATTAAGACTAATTGGCAATATAATAGATGTGATTCAGCTGTGCAAGTGGGAGAACTGTCATCCTGCTAAATGGTAAACTGTAAAGTGCCATATAGGTCATTGTTAACACAACTTTGTTATTACCAGCTGAAGCTACCAAAGTCACAATGGTGGAAAACATTATTCATTATTGCCCCGGTAGTTTGTTCGGTAAATATTTCATTATATTGCAAAATTATGCTAATGGCCCTAAAATGGGAAATTGCAAATATCATCTCGAGTTTGGTGGAGCAGATTTGCATGACTTACCAATTCTTCACTTATTGGTATCAACTATCTATAGGCATTGTATGGGTTAAAAAGTGATTGAGCGAATATGCATATCTGCAGGCTGAACTTCATGTTGATACATTATAATGGTGGCATATGTTAGTCACGTGGGTGCAATCAATTAAAGACTCCTGTAATGGTTACATAATCTCATTTGCCACAGGAGAATCATCAAGTATAGGTCAATGACAACACAGAATTAGTGTTGAATCACACCGTATTATGAAACTCTGGTTCAATGGAACACCAAATATAGATATGTTTGTTTTCATGCTTATTCACAAGTTGCAAAATATGTGGCATAACAGTGGCGAAAGATACATTCTCGCTAGAAGGAGAAGGAAGGTCTTTTATGTCTTCATCCATTTTTGCTTCATCAATCGGTGCTTCAAATAAAGTCATTAGAGCCCGCTTTAGGTTCCTATTGCGTTATTGGCTCATGCACCTTTTTCCCAATTTGGCGGGAATAATAATACAACCTTATATAATTATTTTAAACGTAACTTTGCTGGTTCAGCCTGAGGCTTGGGAAATCAGCCGTTGCATTATAAAATCAAATTATGTTCTGCAGATTCAATAAACTGCCCTACGGCTTGGGTTGTTACATCTATGTGTTCAGAGTGCTTGGATAGCACCAACAAGCAGGACTTTGCTTTTCCAGGAGATGAAAAGGGTTTGTTTAATGCTCATGTTACATTGAAAATGGTATAGATTACTGACGTTTGGAGTTTATGTTAAATGATCTTTTGTCAATAATTGAGTTGTACAGCCATTAACTGTGCCAACATGCCTTCTCATTGAATTGGCTGTAGCAAACGAGACCCGCTCTGTCGGGTTCACCTCGGATATCAAGTTTGTAAGGATATCTTTAACACAAGGTCTCCCAGGACCAGTACAATGGAATGTTGACATTTGTGAACACTATTTCACCAGGGGGCTCCAGCTACATCCTTAACTTTGGCCGGAGCTCATAAGCTAGTTATCCTTCTGGCGCTGGTTTAGCGCAGCAGGTTCAGTCGCTATATAATTGCGACAGCACAGGATGATTACATCTGTAAATAATAATATATATTTTATGTTTATAAATACTTGAGCAGAGCAGAAGGGGTGTCAGGTCTCAAAATAGTTACAGGCATGCCAGGGGACCTTTGGTAACGTAAGCACACATATATGCAACAATACGTCAAGGTCACCAAGAGCCTTCGAGGCTCTGAACTAGCAATGTTTGTTAGTCACAAAAAACTTAGAAGAACGTATCTGTTCAGGCCAATCCAGATGATAAAATGGAGTTTGGTTTATGTAGGAGTAGATACTGATTCCAGATCTCATTCCACCAGGGCTGCTACAACATCAGCAGCAAGGGTATTTACATCCCGCTGGACCACATCCTTATGGCTGCAGCATGGTCCAACGAATGAATCTCCAAACATTTGTAATAACCCATTGCTAGACCTAGGGTATTTGTTAACTCTATTTTTCGTTCTAGTTATACTTTCCATCCGGGTGAGAGATGTGAATATTATTACTTCATTTAAACAGCATCAGCATGTTTTAAATCTATGTCATGACTGTATGCATTATGAATGTTTTTCCCTCATTCATATAACCATATAACCATATAACCATATAACCATATAACAATTACAGCACGGAAACAGGCCCTCTCGGCCCTTCCAGTCCGTGCCGACCATTTGTTTTCCCCTAGTCCCATCTACCTGCACTCAGACCATACCCCTCCATTCCCTTCACGTCCATATACCTATCCACTTTACTTTTAAATGTTAATATCGATCCTGCCTCCACCACTTCTGCTGGAAGCTCATTCTACACAGCCACCACCCTCTGAGTAAAGAAGTTCCCCCTCACGTTACCCCTAAACTTCTGTCCCTTAATTCTCATGTCATGCCCTCTTGTTTGAATCTTCCCTACCCTCAATGGGAAAAACATATCCACGTCAACTCTGTCTATCCCTTTCATCATTTTAAAGACCTTAACGTTCTGCGCTCCAAAGAATAAAGACCTAACTTGTTCAACCTTTCTCTGTAACATAGTTGCTGGAACCCTGGCAACATTCTAGTAAATCTCCTTTGTACTCTCTCTATTTTGTTGACATCCTTTAGGCGACCAAAATTGTACACCATACTCCAGAATTGGTCTTACCAATGCCTTGTACAATTTTAACATTACTTCCCTACTCCTATATTCAATGCTCTGATTTATAAAGGCCAGCACACCAAAGGCTTTCTTTACCACCCTATCTACATGCGATTCCACCTTCAGGGAACTATGCACAGTTATTCCTAGAAACCTCTGTTCCACAGCATTCCTCAATTCCCTACCATTTACCATGTACGTCCTATTTTGATTTGTCCTGCCAAGATGTAGCACTTCACACTTAACAGCATTAAACTCCATCTGCCATCTTTCAGCCCACTTTTCCAAATGGCCCAAATCTCTCTGTAGACTTTGAAAATCTACTTCATTATCCACAACACCACCTATCTTAGTATCATCTGCATACTTACTTATCCAATTTTCCACCCCATCATCCAGATTATTGATGTACATGATAAACAACAGTGGACCCAACACAGATCCCTGAGGCACCCCACTGGTCACCGGCTTCCAACCTGACAAACAGCCATCCACCATTACTCTCTGACATCTCCCATTCAGCCACTGTTGAATCCATCTTGCTACTCTGCCATTAACACCCAAAGATTGAACCTTCTTAACCAACCTTCCATGGGGAACCTTGTCAAAGGCCTTACTGAAATCCATATAGACAACATCCACTGCTTTACCCTCATCAATTTCCCTAGTTACCGCTTCAAAAAATTCAAGAAGGTTTGTCAAACATGACCTTCCAGGCACAAATCCATGTTGACTGTTCCTGATCAGACCCTGTTTATCCAGATGCTTATATATATTATCTCTAAGTATCCTTTCCATTAATTTGCCCACCACTGACGTCAAACTAATAGGTCTATAATTGCTAGGTTTATTCTTTGAACCCTTTTTAAACAATGGAACAACATGCGCAGTACGCCAATCCTCCGGCACTATTTCTAATGACATTTGAAATATTTCTGTCATAGCTCCTGCTATTTCTACACTAACTTCCCTCAATGTCCTAGGGAATATCCTGTCAGGACCTGGAGACTTGTCCACTTTTATATTTTTCAAAAGTGTCAGTACTTCCTCCTCTTTGAATCTCATAGTTTCCATAGCTACTCTACTTTTTCCCCTTAACTCACAGAGTTCAATATCCTTCTCCTTGGTGAATACCGAAGAAAATAAATTGTTCAATATCTCCCCCATCTCTTTTGGCTCTTCAGATAGCTGTCCATTCTGGTTCTCTAATGGTCCAATTTTATCCCTCGTTATCCTTTTGCTATTAATTTTGCTGTAGAAACCCTTTGGGTTTACTTTCACCTTTCTTGCCAAAGCAACCTCATATCTTCTTTTAGCCTTCCTAATTTCTTTCTTAAGATTCTTTTTACATTCTTTATACTCCTCTAGCACCTCATTTACTCCATGCCTCCTATAATTATTGTAGATATCTCTCTTTTTTCAAAACAAGTGTCTAATTTCCCTTGAAAACCATGGCTCTTTCCAATTTTTACTATTTCCTTTCAACCTAACAGGGACATAAAGATTCTGTACTCTTACAATTTCCCCTTTAAATGTCCTCCATTTCTCTTCTACATCCTTCCCATGAAACAAAGTGTCCCAATTCACTCCTTTAAAATCCTTACGCATTCCCTCAAAGTTAGCCTTTCTCCAATCAAAAATCTCCACCCTAGGTCCAGTTCTGACTCTCTCCATAATTATATTGAAACTAATGGCATTGTGATCACTGGTCCCGAAGTGCTCACCAACGCATACCTCCGTCACCTGACCTGCCTCATTTCCTAACAGGAGGTCCAGCACTGCCCCTTCTCTGGTCGATACCTCTATGTACTGCTGCAAAAAACTATCCTGCACACGTTTTACGAACTCCAAACCATCCAGCCCATTTACAGAATGTGCTTCCCAGTCTATTTTTGGAAAATTGAAATCTCCCACAATCACTACCTTGTGCTTACTACTAATATCTGCTATCTCCTTACATATTTGCTCTTCCAATTCTCGCTCCCCATTTGGCGGTCTATAATACATCCCTAAAAGTGTTCACCGTTCCCATTTCTCAGTTCCACCCAAATAGCCTCCCTAGATGAGCCCTCTAATCTATCCTGCCAAAGCACTGCTGTAATATCTTCTCTGACAAGCAATGCAACACCTCCCCCTCTGGTCCCTCCAATTCTATCACACCTGAAGCAACAAAATCCTGGAATATTTAGTTTCCAAATACAGCCCTCCTGCAACCATGTTTCACTGATTGCCACAACATCATATTTCCAGGTGTCAATCCAGGCTCTAAGTTCATCCACCTTACTTACAATGCTCCTAGCATTAAAATATACACATTTTAGAAACCCACCATCCCTTATTCTCTGTCTATTATCTTTTTCATCTTTCTCGCCTACATTTTGGGTCCGAGTGCTTCCCTTCTCTGCCTCTTGCCCCACACCCTGACCCCTAGCCCCCTCTACCCGAGTCCCTCCCCCCAGCCTTTCTAGTTTAAAGTCTCCCCGGTAGCCTTTGCAAATCTCCCTGCCAGGATATTGGTCCCCCTCGGGTTCAAGTGCAACCCGTCCTTTGTGTACAGATCATGCCTTCCCCAAAATAGGTCCCAGTGATCAAGAAACTTGAATCCCTGCCCACTGCACCAGTCCCTCAGCCATGCATTTATCCTCCACCTCATTTCATTCCTACTCTCACTGTCACGCGGCACAGGCAGTAATCCTGAAATCGTTACCCTTTTGGTCCTTCTCCTTAACTTTCCCCCCAACTCCCTAAATTCTCCCTTCAGGACCTCGTCACTTTTTCTGCCTATGTCATTGGTACCTATGTGTACCACAACATCAGGCTCCTCTCCCTCCCTTATCAGAATCTTTTGGACACGTTCTGACACATGCGAGACTCTGGCACCAGGGAGGCAAACTACCATCCGGGTCTCCCGACTGCGTCCACAGAATCGCCTATCCGACCCCCTAACTATAGAGTCCCCTATTACAATTGCCCTCTTCTTTTTGCTACCCTTCTGAGCATCAGGGCCAGTCTCTGTGCCGGAGGCCCGGCCGCTGTTGCTGCCCCCAGCTAGGCTGTCCCCTCCACTCGTACCCAAACCCGAGTACCTATTTTCCAGGTGTACGGTCACAGGGGTACTCTCTAGCCCCTGCCTCTGACCCTTGCCCTTCCTAACTGTGACCCACTTGTCTGCCTCCTGTGGTATGGGAGTGACTACCTCCCTGTAGCTCCTCTCTATTACCTCCTCACTCTCCCTGACCAGACGGAGGTCATCGAGCTGCTGCTCCAGGTTCCTAACACAGTCCTTTAGGAGCCCCATTTCAACACACCTGGTGCAGATGTGGATGTCTGGAGGGCTATCAGATTCCCTGACCTCCCACATCTGACATCCAGAACAGTACACTGCCCTGGCCTTCATACTCCCCCCTTACACAGGATACAATATCAACACAATACAAAGTACACAACAAACTGCTGGGATCTGACTGCCAATCAGCTGCTTACCCTAGTCCACTTCCCACCAATCAGCGGCTTCCTCAAAAAAACCCACTTCTCCAAATGGAATGTTATTCGTCAATGAAGCAGTTGTGGTTGCGTAGATTCGTTTCTCACGGCATGAAATCACAGAGCTTTGAAGTCTTCACGTAGTCACTCATGTGACTCTGAAGTAAAATAGTAAGATTAAATGAGAACTTACCAGTTTGAAGTTTGATCTTTATTTTATGAGGAGTTACGATGAGGGACTACGTGCCCTCCGCTCCCAACCCTCATAAATGTCATCTGGTAGTTCTAGTCTTCTTTTATCTTACTATTATACTTCAGTCACTATTACCTGTGATTTCACACCGCTGCTTTGAAGATTGACGCAGGTGCGGCTGGACGGGGTTCTTCACGTAGTCCCTCATTGTAACTCATCGTAAAATAAAGATCAAACTTCAAACTGATAAGTTCTCATTTAATCTTACTATTTCATACATCTCTGTGAAAATCAAAATGTTAGAATTTCACTAACTGAATAGCAGGTTACAAAGGAATGTTCAATCTGACCAAGAAAACCTCAATGCAAATCGGCTCACTGCTCATTGGACTACCGTAAATTGGAGGAGCAGCACCTCATATTTCGTTTGGGCAATTTGCACCCCAGCGGTATGAACATTGACTTCTCTAATTTCAGGTAGTCCCTACTTTCTCCTCTCCTTCTCAGCTCTCCCTCTGCCCACTGGCTCCATCTCTTCCTTTCTTCTTCCTGCCCCACCCACCCTCACATCAGTCTGAAGAAGGGTTTCAACCCGAAACGTTGCCTATTTCCTTTGCTCCATAGATGCTGCCTCACACGCTGAGTTTCTCCAGCATTTTTGTCTACCTTCGATTTTCCAGCATCTGCAGTTCCTTCTTAAACATTTTATTCAGTACGATTCCCTTTCTTCATTACTTGTCTTGGCATTATACATTCAAGAAAAGCTTTGGTGAGATCCCTCGAGTTATTTCTGGAAGGGGTGGAATAACTCATTTTACAGAACAAAAGTGACTGATCAGTCTATACTAATTCAAACCCGCTGGATTAACTCAGTGGGTCAGGCAGCATCTCTAAAACATGGATAGATTATGTTTCGGATCACAATCAGAACTGTCACTATCCATGTTCTCCAGAGATGCTACTGACCTGCTGAGTTACCTCAGCACTTTATATATTTTTTAATATAAACCAGCATTTGCAGTTCCTCGTCTCTTTATTTTACTACTATTAATTGAGGTGACTTTAACAACTAACAAGTGACTGATTGCATCTGTGAGCAAACAGGTGATCCCGTGTAAGTATCCATTACCACTGATGATTATTTTACAAGCATGGAAAAATGGTGCATGAAGGAACCTTATGTTTAAATCCCATTATGTCATAAGAACATGAACAACTTGCATCTGCACGTAATCCCATCTACACAGCCCATAATTTGGGTCCACACATATTCCACAGCAATATGAACCTTATGTTGAAAGCAACACTTTTATCTCTTCTGAAGTTTACAGGGTGGATATTTGTCTGTGACATTGATTCAACTGGGTTGTGCAGCCAAGAACACAGGTTTACAGGTGTAATAGAACAATTTGACTGTTCACCCACAGGTTGTTCACATCAGGTTACAAATATTTGCTTCAATCCATGCGTGGTCTCAGCGTTTGCAATGAATACAAAGTATTAAGAAAAAACACCATCTTAAAATGTTCACAGAGTCAGTGTGAGTCTTCAATTTTCATTTTCTGTTGAATACCATGGCTTTTGGTCAGCATCATCTCACTGGGATTTTAAACTGAGCATTGAGGAATAAATCTCAAACTGTTTTACGTATAGTTACTTACTTTTAATATTTAAAAAGTCATTGACATTGGACAACTGATTAGGTGAAGCATCAGAAATGGGGTGTATTCCCATCATTTGTTGAGATCTTAGTCCGCTGAAAACAACTAACAAAGTGGATTGTTTTCATGCTTTGATTATTTTGGACAGGAGCTTGTAATGTGGTCACTTCCAAAGGGTCATACCCCCACAGCTCTCAATGGCACTGTGATCTCAATCACCGATGCCAATATCAGAAGATCCTTCATAAAGACGAATCCTCCGAAAGCGCCGGCTATGATAGTCCATTTGGACGTGTTCTTAAAACCTGCGTGGACCAAATGGCAGCAACATCACTACTAATGTCTGAAGTTCCCGCCTGCATTTAAAGGGACATCCATAATACCAAAAGCAAAGTGACATCGCTCAATGACTACCAACCAGTTTCACTTAAGTTTGTTGTGATGAAGCGCTTTGAAAGGTTGTTTATGCCACACATCAACTCCTGCCTTAGTAAGAACCTGCACTCACTACAATTCACCCACTTCCACATCATTTTAACAGTGGATGCGATCTCACTGGCTCTCTATTTTGGACCACTTGGAGAATAAGAACACGTACGTCAGCTGTTGTATTTTGACTACAGATTGGCTTCAAAGCCAGCTTCCCTCTAAACATCATCAAACTAGAGAACTGGGTCTCTGTTCATCAAGATGCAATTGAATGCTCAACTGTAATGAAGGGCCAAATGGCCCCCTCCTGCACCTATTTTCTATGATGTGGAATCGATATGGGTAGGAAACTCTAAGGGGCAGAAAACGCTAGTGGGAGTTGTGTACAGGCCACCTAACAGTAGTAGTGGAGTTGGGGATGGCATCAAACAGGAAATTAGAAATACGTGCAACAAGGGTAAAACAGTTATAAATGGTGACTGCAATCTACATATAGATTGGGTGAATCAAATGGGCAGGGGTGCTGAGGAAGAGGATTTCTTGGAATGTATGCAGGATAGTTTTCTAAACCAACATGTAGAGGTACCAACAAGAGAGCAGGCTATTCTAGACTGGGTATTGAGTAATGAGAAAGGGTTAGTTAGCCGTCTTGTTGTGTGTGGCCCCTTGGGCAAGAGTGACCATAATATGGTGGAGTTCTTCATTAGGATGGAGAGTGACATAATTAAGTCAGAAACAAGGGCTTTGAACTTCAACAAAGGTAACTTTGAAGGTATGAGACGTGAATTGGCCAAGTTAGACTGGCAATTGATTCTTAAAGGGTTGACAGTGGATGTGCAATGGAAGGTATTTAAAGACTGCATGGATGAACTACAACACTTGTTCATCCCAGTTTGGCAAAAGAATAAATCATGGAAGGTAGTGCATCCATGGATAACAAGGGAAATCAGGGATAGTATAAAAACAAAAGATGAAGCATACAAATTAGCCAGAAAAAGCAGCCTACCAGAGGACTGGGAGAAATTCAGTCCAGCAGAGGAGGACAAAGGGTTTAATTAGGAAAAGGAGAAAATTATGAGAGAAAACTGGCAGGGAACATAAAAACTGACTACAAAAGTTTTTATAGATATGTGAAGAGAAATAGATTAGTTAAAACAAATGCAGGTCCCTTGCAGTCAGAAACAGGTGAATTGATCATGAAGAACAAGGACATGGCAGACCAATTGAATAACTACTTTGGTTCTGTCTTCACTAAGGAAGACATAAATAATCTGCCGGAAAGAGCAGGGGACCGGGGGTCAAATAAGATGGAGGAACTGAGTGAAATCCAGGTTAGCCGGGAAGTGGTGTTGGGTAAATTGAATGGATTAAAGACCGATAAATCACCAGGGCCAGATAGTCTGCATCCCGCAGTACTCAAGGAAGTAGCCACAGAAATAGTGGATGCATTAGTGATAATTTTTCCAAACTCTTTAGATTCTGGAGTAGTTCCTGAGGATTGGAGGGTAGCTAATGTAACCCCACTTTTTAAAAAGGGAGGGAGAGAGAAAACGGGGAATTACAGACCAGTTAGTCTAACATCGGTAGTGGGGAAAATGCTAGTCAGTTATTAAAGATGGGATAGCAGCACATTTGGAAAATGGTGAAATCATTGGACAAAGTCAGCATGGATTTATGAAAGGTAAAACATGTCTGACGAATCTTATAGAATTTTTCGAGGATGTAACTAGTAGAATGGATAAGGGAGAACCAGTGGATGTGTTATATCTGGACTTCCAGAAGGCTTTCGACAAGGTCCCACTTAAGAGATTAGTATGCAAACTTAAAGCACACGGTATTGGGGGTTCAGTATTGATGTGGATAGCGAACTGGCTGGCAGACAGGAAACAAAGAGTAGGAGTGAACGGGTCCTTTTCAGAATGGCAGGCAGTGACTAGTGGGGTACCGCAAGGCTGAATGCTAGGACCCCAGCTATTTACAATATATATCAATGATTTGGACGAGGGAATTGAATGCAACATCTCCAAGTTTGCGGATTACACGAAGTTGGGGGGCAGCGTTAGCTGTGAGGAGGATGCTAGGAGGCTGCAAGGTGACTTGGATAGGTTGGGTGAGTGGGCAAATGCATGGCAGATGCTGTATAATGTGGATAAATGTGAGGTTATCCACTTTGGTGGCAAGAACAGGAAAGTAGACTATTATCTGAATGGTGGCCAATTAGGAAAAGGGGAGATGCAACGAGACCTGGGTGTCATGGTACACCAGTCATTGAAAGTAGGCATGCAGGTGCAGCAGGCAGTGAAGAAAGTGAATGGTATGTTAGCATTCATAGCAAAAGGATTTGAGTATAGGAGCAGGGATGTTCTGCTGCAGTTGTACAGGGTCTTGGTGAGACCACACCTGGAGTATTGCGTACAGTTTTGGTCTCCAAATCTGAGGAAAGACATTCTTGCCATGAAGGGAGTACAGAGAAGGTTCACCAGACTGATTCCTGGGATGCCAGGACTTTCATATGAGGAAAGACTGGATAGACTCGGCTTGTACTCGCTAGAATTTAGAAGATTAAGGGGGGAACTTATAGAAACTTATAAAATTCTTAAGGGGTTGGACAGGCTAGATGCAGGAAGATTGTTTCCGATGTTGGGGAGGTCCAGAACAAGGGGTCAGAGTCTAAGGATAAGGGGGAATTCCTTTAGGACCGAGATGAGGAAAACATTTTTCACAACAGAGAGTGGTACGTCTCTGGAATTCTCTGCCACAGAAGGTAGTTGAGGTCAGTTCATTGGCTATATTTAAGAGGGAGTTAGATGTGGCCTTTGTGGCTAAAGGGATCAGGGAGTATGGAGAGAATGCAGGTATAGGATACTGAGTTGGATGATCAGCCATGATCATATTGAATGGCGGTGCAGGCTTGAAGGGCCGAATAAAGTATTTAATGTCTGTTTAAATAACCACCCTAACTCTTAACTAAAACACGATAGAGAAGCTGTTTTATTCTGCTTCAACCCGATTTCTCCATGTAACTTAAATTGGCATTTCTCCCTAAAACAGACCTTATCACTTAAAAGATAAAATAGACTGTTTGAGTTCCCACAATGACAGTATTTCTTTCCAAATTATTTTATCTCCAAGGTTATTTAGTCAGTTTTACAATAATTTATTTACCGTCTGTCTGATATTTTTGCATCTGGCTAAAGTCACCGAGACTATTGACCAAAGACTCAAATAGAAAAAACTTGTCTGATTATTGTAAGTATGTTGACCCAGTGCTAAAATGAACTGTAACCTCAAGATTGAAAATCAAACAGCATAAATAACTTCACATAATTTATTACAAAGCAATTTACAACGAGAAAGACCATGCGTTGGCAGCATGGTTTTATAGACCATGCCGATAGTTATTTGAGTATGTGATCACTCAACATGAATAGTCAGCTATGTATTACTATTGGTTGGTTCAGCGAATTGGATGGAAATTCTCCAGAATCTCAGCAAATGTCTTTCTTTCTGTAAAATGAAAAAAAGTGGAAATGTTAAAAGAGAGTTCTCAGTGCTGTGCTCTAATAGAAGATCCAAAATATAAGCTGTACTTTTGATTCATGTATGTTGAAGGATAAACATGGGTCTTTAAACCAGAGAGCGAGAATAACAATGTGGTTATTGTTATGCTACTGTTATACTAAATCCTGCAGAGCCACATGTTCAAAAATAAAACCATGGGATTAACGTCAAAGATGGCAGTTGCTATCCAAATTGCAGTCACATACATCCCAGAGCACCAAGTTGACAGTTTCTGAAGGACATTAGTAAAACAGATGGAATTACACGGCAAACTGACAATTTGGTGGTCACGATTACGGACTCTAGCTTCATATTCCAGATATATTTATAATCACCTAAATTTAAAATTCCACAGCTGCCATAGTGGAAATTGAATTGATGCTTCCCAACAAATGGATACCATTCCAGCACATTTTTGCACAATATACGTTGGATATTTTGGCACTGGAGAAATAGCATATGTTTTTACCAGATTAATGGCAAAAACAGTTAAGACTGTAAAACTAATAAATTCTTGTGGGAAGTGAATGATTAGAAATATTAATGTATTGCGATATAATCTTCATCGAGTAATTACTTCTGCAGTAATTATTCAAATGACTTGCTGCTTTTTGAACTTTTCTTAAAAATGTCTACCTGTTTACTAAAACTGGGTTTTTTTGTTAAATGGCGAAGAGGGATTTTGTCTGCATTCACACAAGAACAATACCTCACTGCTGTGCAGTGTTAAAGAAGCTGCGACAAAGCAGTAACAGTCAACTACAGAGCATTAAACATTTCCAATTATTCTTCTGAATTCAAGTAATTAATGAGCAATTTTGTTTATGTGGAAGCAGACCAAAATGAGGTAAACTCAGATAAGGTGAAATAAATTGGAAACAAAAGAAAAGATGCAAAGGATAGTACCACAACCCACCATGCTACCCGGAGCTTAAAGCAGAGGTGTTATTAGTAATAACCTCGAAAAAGTTTGTACATATCCGTATTCTTTAGTGTTGCTCCAAAGCTAAGAATTGCTGGGAAACTCATGCTCGCATGTCACAGTGAGTTATTGTGATTGAACTGGATCTGAGGTAGTACTACCGTACAGCAGTGTAATTTATTCATGTTTTATCAGCATAACATGCCCAAAAGAAATTGATAGTTAAGCGCACAACAATTTACATGTGAATTAACATAAACATTTTGATGTGTATTCCTACACTGACATGCCACTTAGGAATCTGGAGCGATACGAAATTATGGTAACACTTTCATGTTCCTTGAAATAATCACTTCCCGTTATTTTTGATAAATGGTGCATATTTATTTCAAACAAAAAAAAATGTCAATTCCCAGCCTTTGGATCCTAAATCTAAAAAAAAATCTTTGTAAGTAATGAAGTGATCTGCAGAGCAAGATAATCAAAACCATAACTTCAGGAACAGATGTTGCCTGGATAAACTGACCATGTCTGTGCCTTACTGCCACTGTATGCCTGTTAACAGTGCTGATAGAACGATTTTTTGGACATTTTGAGTGTGTGTTTTTCTATTTCTTCTAAATGGGATGTTGCAGATGTGTTTTCAATTAATTTTAAATAAGATATTTATAAATGTAAATCCAGAATTCTACAAGTGTGATTTCACATAAAACATTTTAAAAGAGGAAAATAAAGGGATTGCAGATGTTGGAACCTGGAGGAACTCAGTGAGTCAAGTGGCATCTGTGAAGGAAAATGGACGGTTGACCCATGAAAGGCCATGACTCGAAACGTTGACTGTCCCTCCACAGATGCTGCTCAATTCCATGATTTCTTCCAGCAGATTGCAAACTGCTTAATGTTAAAAATGTAATTAAACGGCATCGAAGATAGTTTGCGAGTTTCCAAGCCATTCAGACAGGCAAGGCAGTAGCTTTGATATCAAGTGATAAACTCAGCATAGAATTGGGACACTCCGCTAGGTAGGTCGCTGGGATACGATAAGAGCTCCAAAAGAGCTCCTCGAGATCGGAAGAGTAATTCGAAGGTAAAAAGTAATTCAAGTAATTACTTACCCACTTCCGGAAAGTCACCGGGATGGTGCTGCATATAGTCCATCATTTCTTTATCCATTTTGGCAGCCTTGTAGTTTACTAGCTTGGTCACGTGATATCCAATAAACCATCCAACACTTAGAAACAGAAGCTGGCGATGCACACCTGTAAACAGAAAGATTATCGTTTTCCTTTTGTTTAAAATGAGGTTAAAAAATGTGACCTTCTTTGGAGACAACTTCTTTGGACAAACCGTCTCTCATATTATATTTAGATAGCTTACAATCCTACGGTATGAACAATGAACTCTCCAATTTTAAGTAATGCCCCCTTGCTCCCTCTCTCTTTCCAGTGTACATCCATTCTAACATGATTCTTCCAGTCACCTCCCCTCCCACCTATATACCTCGTTGTGACTTTATATTTCACTCCTCTTCTCTCCTTATCTAATACCGTTTTGGTCTCTTTTCATTTCTGGCCTCAGTCACTTACTCCACCCCTTCTGCCAATCCACCCCAACCCGCCCCCCACTTTGTCCCAACCACACTTTTCCAGCTTTCTACCCCCTACCATAATCAGTCTGAAGAAGGGTCCTGACTCGAAATGTCATTTATCCATTCCCTCCCTACGCTGCTTCACTCATTGAGTTCCTCCAGCATTGTGTGTTTTGCATAACTTCGTTCCATTGTCATTCTGACGAAACATAAACTAATGATCTGTGTTCTGCCTAATGCACCAATTCATACAGAAGTGGACTATGCACACATCCATTTTTACATCTGTGCGCCCAAACATGTCACCCTAAGGCTTTCCAAGTAAGTCTTTTAGTTCATAACACGCTGTTCAAGCTATTTACTCATTTATTCACTGATTCCCTACAAAAATCTAAATTCACAATTCACTCCAATAAAATACAGCCCAAGAAAGATTTTAAGATTTAAATACGTTGGCTTCTCCGTGTTAATTCTGCTACTACTGAGGGTGTTCAATGTGAAGTGGGTGAGTAAGCTTTGACTGCATTCAAAATATGCCATTGTGTCTCCATTTTACTGCTCCACTGCAAAATCTCCTCAAAGTATGCTGCCTGCATGCTTCCACACATGCTGCCTGACCGGCTGAATTCCTCTAGCATTTCATGTTTTGTATTTACAGCACTTTAAATCCTGCTTGCATGGCATACAACTCAAGGATACGAACATTGAATTCTCCATTGAATCCCCTCACCCTGCCTGTTTACTGCCTTTCCAGTGCCAACCCCCATCTCCCTCTATCCTGCACTTCTTTCTCTCCTCCCTATTCTCTTCCACCTCTATCCCTCCCACTGGCTTTACATTTCACATCCTCTCTCGTCACCTGACACCCATTTGTCTCCTTTTCATCTCTGGCCTTTGTCCATCCATCTGGCAATCACCCCTCCACTCACCTTCTCCGTACCTATAACTTAGATAAAATACTAAGTACTGGAGTAACTCGAAGGATCAGGCAGCAACTCTGGGAGAACATGGAAAAATGGCCGTAACCCTTCTTCAGTTTTCTTAGCCCCCTACTATAATCTGTCTGAAGTAGAGTCGCTTATCCATGTTCTCCAGAGATGTTGCCTGACTGGCTGAATTTTTCCAGCACTGTGTGTTCCTGTATCTGCAGTTCCTTTGTCTCTATTGAATTGGCCTTGTGCTGGAAGGTGACAGAGTCCTAGCCTGAGCCACAGACTGTCCCATCTTTGGAGGATAGACACAAAATGCTGGAGTAACTCAGCGGGACAGGCAGCATCTCTGGATAGAAGGAATGGGTGATGTGTCGGGTTGAGATCCTTCCTCAGGCTCAACTTCTGAAGGGTCTCGACCTGAAACGTCACCCATTCCTTCTCTCCAGGGATGCTGCCTGTCTCGCTGAGTTATTCCATCATTTTGTGTCTATCTTCAGTTTAAACCCGCATCTGCAGTTCCTTCCTACTCCATGTTTGGAGGACGGATATGGGTTTTGGATAGGAACCCTTCTTCATACTCGAAACGTCGCCTATCCATGTCTTCCAGAGATGCTGCCTGACCCACTGAGTTGCTCCAGCACTTTGCATTCTACGCAAGATGCCATGAACGCTTTATGGACACTCTTCTGCGGTCACCTGTGCTGAGATTACCTGTTGCCGGCCCTGTTTTGTGCTGGCATTTTCTATCTTTCAATCTGAAGAAGGATCTCGAACCGAAACGTCACCTGTTCCTTTTCCTATTTCTATTCATTTTCTCCAGGGGTGCTGCCCAGCCCATTCCAGCATTTTGTGTCTTATATTTGACGGCTTCAGACTAGGAACTGGTCTGCGGCTCGACCCCATCCACTCCCCGTGCCGGGCCGGGCAGGGCAGAGCCGGGCAGGGCAGAGCCGGGCAGGGCAGGGCAGAGCAGAGCAGAGCAGAGCAGGGCCGGGCAGGGCCGGGCAGGGCAGAGCCGGGCAGGGCAGAGCCGGGCAGGGCAGGGCAGGGCAGGGCAGAGCCGGGCAGGGCAGGGCCGGGCAGGGCCGGGCAGGGCAGAGCAGAGCAGGGCCGGGCAGGGCAGAGCAGGGCAGGGCAGAGCCGGGCAGGGCAGAGCCGGGCCGGGCAGAGCCGGGCCGGGCAGGGCCGGGCAGGGCAGGGCAGAGCCGGGCAGGGCAGGGCAGGGCAGGGCCGGGCCGGGCAGGGCAGAGCCGGGCAGGGCAGGGCAGAGCCGGGCAGGGCAGGGCAGAGCCGGGCAGGGCAGGGCAGGGCAGAGCCGGACAGAGCAGGGCAGAGCCGGGTAGAGCCGGGCAGAGCAGGGCAGAGCCGGGCCGGGCAGGACAGGGCCAGGCAGAGCAGGGCCGGGCCAGGCAGAGCAGGGTCGGGCAAAGCCGGGCAGGGCAGGACAGGGCCGGGCAGAGCAGAGCCGGGACGGGCAGGGCAGGGTCGGGCAGAGCCGGGCAGGGCAGAGCAGGGCAAGGCAGAGCAGAGCCGGGTAGAGCAGGGCAGGGCAGGGCTGGGCTGGGCAGGGCAGAGCCGGGCAGAGCAGGGCCGGGCCGGGCAGGGCAGGGCCGGGCAGAGCCGGGTAGAGCAGGGCAGAGCCGGGCAGGGCAGAGCGGAGCTGGGTAGAGCCGGGCAGGGCAGGGCAGGGCAGAGCAGGGCCGGGCCGGTCAGGGCAGGGCAGAGCAGGGCCGGGTAGAGCAGGGCAGGGCCGGGCAGGGCAGAGCAGAGCTGGGTAGAGCCGGGCCGGGCCGGGCAGGACAGGGCAGAGTCGGGTAGAGTAGGGCCGGGCAGGGTCGGGCAGGGCAGGGCAGGGCCGGGCAGAGCAGGGCCGGGCAGAGCAAGGCAGAGCCGGGCCGGGCAGGGCCGGGCAGAGCACGGCAGAGCAGGGCAGGGCAGAGCCGGGCCGAGCAGGGCCGGGCAGGGCAGGGCAGGGCCGGGCACGGCAGGGCCGGGCAGAGCAGGGCCGGGCAGAGCAGAGCCGGGCCGGGCCGGGCCGGGTAGAGCAGGGCCGGGCAGAGCAGGGCCGGGTCCGGGTAGAGCAGGGCCGGGCAGAGCAGAGCCGGGTAGAGCAGGGCAGGGCCGGGCAGAGCAGAGCCGGGTAGAGCAGGGCCGGGCAGGGCAGGGCAGGGCCGGGCAGGGCAGGGCAGGGCAGGGCAGAGCCGGGCAGGGCAGGGCAGAGCAGGGCAGGGCAGGGCAGAGCCGGGCAGAGCCGGGCAGGGCAGAGCCGGGCAGGGCAGGGCAGGGCTGGGCAGGGCAGGGCAGAGCCGGGCAGGGCAGGGCCGGGCAGGGCAGGGCAGGGCAGAGCCGGGCAGGGCAGAGCCGGGCAGGGCAGGGCAGGGCAGGGCCGGACAGAGCAGGGCAGAGCCGGGTAGAGCCGGGCAGAGCAGGGCAGAGCCGGGCCGGGCAGGACAGGGCCAGGCAGAGCAGGGCCGGGCAGGGCAGGGTCGGGCGAAGCCGGGCAGGGCAGGGCAGGGCCGGGCAGAGCAGAGCCGGGACGGGCAGGGCAGGGCAGGGTCGGGCAGAGCCGGGCAGGGCAGAGCAGGGCAAGGCAGAGCAGAGCCGGGTAGAGCAGGGCAGGTCTGGGCTGGGCAGGGCAGGGCAGAGCCGGGCAGAGCAGGGCCGGGCAGGGCAGGGCAGGGCCGGGTAGGGCAGGGCAGGGCAGGGCAGAGCAGGGCCGGGTAGAGCAGGGCAGGGCAGGGCAGGGCAGGGCAGGGCAGAGCCGGGCAGGGCAGGGCAGGGCCGGGCAGGGCAGGGCCGGGTAGGGCAGGGCAGAGCCGGGCAGAGCAGGGCAGGGCAGGGCAGGGCCGGGCCGGGTAGAGCAGGGCCGGGCAGGGCAGGGCAGGGCAGGGCAGAGCCGGGCAGGGCAGGGCCGGGCAGGGCAGGGCAGGGCCGGGCAGGGCAGGGCAGGGCAGGGCAGAGCAGGGCCGGGTAGAGCAGGGCAGGGCAGGGCCGGGCAGGGCAGAGCAGGGCCGGGCAGGGCAGGGCCGGGCAGAGCAGGGCAGGGCCGGGCAGAGCCGGGCAGAGCAGGGCCGGGCAGAGCAGAGCCGGGCAGAGCAGGGCAGAGCCGGGCCGGGTAGAGCAGGGCCGGGCAGAGCAGGGCCGGGTCCGGGTAGAGCAGGGCCGGGCAGAGCAGAGCCGGGTAGAGCAGGGCCGGGCAGGGCAGGGCAGAGCAGAGCAGAGCCGGGCAGGGCAGGGCAGGGCCGGGCCGGGTAGAGCAGGGCAGTGCAGAGCCGGGCAGGGCAGGGCAGGGCAGGGCCGGGCAGGGCAGGGCAGGGCAGGGCCGGGCAGGGCAGGGCAGGGCAGGGCAGGGCAGAGCAGGGCAGGGCAGGGCAGGGCAGGGCCGGGCAGGGCCGGGCAGTGCAGGGCCGGGCAGGGCCGGCCGTGTTTATCCCCCGAGTCCCCGCAGCACCGGGCCCTTACCCGATCTGAAGGCCGGACGCCGGTTGATGCCGTTCTGCATCAGCGCCGCCGTCCAGCCGATGAGGCCCAGCCACACACTGTTCCTGTTGACGATCCCCGGCGGCGGCAAAGCGCGGGCCCCGGGCGGCAGCGACAGCGACGGCAGCGACGGCCCCATCCCCTCCCCTCCCCTCTCCTCTCCGCGCCTCCACCCGCGGGCAGGGGGAGGACAATTCAAGGGCGAAGCACCAGCGCCCTCAGTCCGCGCCTCTCTCGAGCACCGGGTGGATCCCCGCCGCCGAAACAATAGTTCCGACACGTTCCACCTGCTGTGATCTGCCCTTCACACACCTTCAAACCACTTTGTTCCCTTCCGTATCTGTAGTCTCCCTCGCCCCTGATCCTGTTTGAAGAAGGATCTCGACCTGAAGGATGTGAGCATGGAATTCTCCAATTTTAAACAACAGACCCTCTCTCTCCCCATTTCCTGCGCCCCAATGGTACCGACACGTTCCACCTGCTTTGATGTGCCCTTTACACACCTTAATTCACTTTGTACCCTTCCATAACTCCAGACTTCCTCTCCCCTGACTCTCAGTTTGAAGAGGGCTCACGACCTGAAATGTCACCTATTGTGGGTTTTGGGCGAATGAGTTCTATCTAGAATGTGAGGGATAAAGTGATTAAACCCTATTAAAGAAAGGAGTTTTAAAGAGAATTCAAACAGAGAGGGGCTGGAGAGAGGATTCTGACACAGCAGTGTCTGAAGGTTGCCAGACCCATCCTTGAGTCCTTGAGTAAGAAGAGATAGCATTGTATAGCTAGAGAAGGGAGTGATGTAGAGAGATCCCTATCAGTGGAAAGGAGTGATGGATGGGACCCTTGTCACTATAGCTTAGCTTTAGTACTGATATAGGAAAACTGAGAGGGTTCACTAGGAGGTGAGTAAAACTGGGCCAGGTCATGAGCAGCTGAGCATGCTTAATAGAATAAATGAATATTACAACACACCCCTGGTCAAGAAATTGCTCATTACCATGAACATGTTTGAACATGCAATGTATGATATGGGAGGTGCGAGGGGATGTACGGTGGGATGTACCTACAGATTGTGCACCTCCGACCCTGATTGGAGAAGGGTCCGGAGGGGAGATTGAATGTAAGATTTTGTGTATAAAGGGGGATGATCTCTCTGGCTTCGGTGTGTCTCGAGTTGGAGAGGCACCCGGTCTGCAGACTCGTAAAATAAAGAAATCTCTTGCTTCCAGGATTTAGTCTTTGAGTATTAATTGTGAGCATAAAGGGTATCTCACATAGAATATACTAGATGTGGGACAGATGGACACTGCCAGGACAGGTGGTCAAAAGGAAAACATTTCAAGAACATTGGAGATGCTGAAAATCGGAATTAAAAATATGAAAAATGTTTGAAATATTCAGCAGGTCAGGCTGCATTTGTGGGAAGAAAAACAGGGTTAACCTTTTGGGTTGTGAGAAATTCATAATAATTTGTTAAACTTGCTTACACACCTCAAATTCTTTATCTGAAATAGAATCCCAAATTTCCTGGAATTTGATGGTATTTCCTGAAATTTTCAAAAATACTTCCTGCGTGTTATTTGTTGTTTTTTTCACGGGCACATGTTAACACAAAGAACAAAGCAAAACAGATCTATGTAACTACACCGTATCTGCCTGCTTCTGTTACTCACTTGTGTTATGCAAGGCAACTTCCGTTGACTTCAACAGCTTTCGTTGTCTTTGTTTTTTCAACCTGCTCTCATGTCTTAGTCTCTGCTCTCACCCTCCCTCTTTCCCTCTATCCCCATCCTTTTTCTCTCCCTACCTCCCTCCCCCTTTCCCTCTCTCCCCTCCTTCTTGTTCCCTCCCTCTCTCACTCCCTCTCCCCCCTCCAAATCTCCCTCTCTCCACCCCTCCCTCTCTGCTCCTTGAGCCCACCCACCGTTCTGTAAGATCAAGGCCAATCCCAATGTAACTACAATCCCACCGTCCACTGGTAACTTTCCACCAATAGGCATATCCAGAATTCTACCATTGCCTGAAAATTAATCAAAGGCTCGACATCCACTGAGAAAGGGAATTCCAAAGACTCATTGTTATACAAGAATTTTCCCGAACAGTCTGTGACCCATTGCGCTGTGGCTACAGCGCTATGTTTAAAGCCCATAGCGCTGCAGCTGGTAGCGCTATATTTAGAACCCATAGTGCTGCAGCTGACAGCTCTTTGTTTAAATTCCCACCTGTTATAACCATATAACAATTACAGCACGGAAACAGGCCCTCTCGGCCCTTCCAGTCCGTGCCAACCATTTGTTTTCCCCTAGTCCCATCTACCTGCACTCAGACCATACCCTTCCATTCCCTTCCCGTCCATATACCTATCCACTTTACTTTTAAATGTTAAAATCGATCCTGCCTCCACCACTTCTGCTGGAAGCTCATTCCACACAGCCACCACCCTCTAAGTAAAGAAGTTCCCCCTCATGTTACCCCTAAACTTCTGTCCCTTAATTCTCATGTCATGCCCTCTTGTTTGAATCTTCCCTACCCTCAATAGGAAAAGCTTATCCACGTCTATCCCTTTCATCATTTTAAAGACCTCAATCAAGTCCCCCCTTAACCTTCTTAACGCTCCAAAGAATAAAGACCTAACTTGTTCAACCTTTCTCTGTAACATAGTTGCTGGAATCCAGGCAACATTCCAGTAAATCTCCTCTGTACTCTCTCTATTTTGTTGACATCCTTCCTATAATTAGTCGACCAAAATTGTACACCATACTCCAGAGTTATGCACAGTTATTCCTAGATCTCTCTGTTCCACAGCATTCCTCAATTCCCTACCATTTACCCATGTACGTCCTATTTTGATTTGTCCTGCCAAGATGTTATACTGACAGCGCTCTGTTTAAACCTTTGAGGCCAAACCGCAGTGCTGTGTGTGCTATCTTTACACCCCTCTGCAGGGCGGATGCTGAAATTTCCCGAAATTATTCAATTTCCTTAAAATTGCCTGAAGACAACCAGAATATCCTGAATTTTGGGTAATTTCCTTCAAACCGGATACACTGAACCAGGGTGACCATGGAATAAGTTGTATACAAGATGATCTAGTCAATGGGAACAGTTAATAAATGAGAACATTGTCCAAACAATGTGGGAGTTGCAAAATAACGAGCAGAAAGACATGTCCAGCAGATTGCGCTGGCAGGTCCTGTCATCACCTGTCTGGACATATTGCAGCCTTCTGGACCTAACAACAAACTTGACAGAAATTTGATTACTGTATGTTTCAGATGTCCATCTGTAATAATTACTTAGCTTGTCATGGCTTAGCTTGTTTATCCTGCACTAAACATATTTCCTGACAAGCAATTTCTCCAACACGATTTAATTTAAATATACTGAAGGATTTTATATTTATAAAGCACATACTTGTCCATGTTACATTTACATTGACTCATGACCACTGTATTCATAACAGAATTATTTTTGGTTCTTAAATTTATCTTTAACATGTTTGTTTAAAAAAATGCACAACCAAGAACAAACTCGTATAAACACATCAACTTCCTTTAAGGAAAAAATGAATGCAGGTATTACAGGAATGATACAGACGTGTTTCAAAACATGTTAAAAATGGATAGAAATGCTTTTTTTTTTGCATTGCAGAACACATTGGAAGCACATAGCATCCAATGTGTAGGAGATATGCATAGGAGAGCAACATTTATGATTCACAGGAGTGGGTCAAAAATATGGGATTGTGAAATTAAAATTCACAATTCATTAATAACTCAACACCATCACAATATCAGGTGCTGTTATAAAAACAAGAAAAAGATCATTGGGAAATTAATGCTCTTCCCTACATTCTGCCGATCACATGCTTAGAATAAGATCTACATAACAGTTTCAGTACTGTAATTTTAATTAGCATTCATAATTTGTTAGTGACATTTTGGCTTCCAGTATTTCACCCATAATTACATTATTGCCCATGATTCTATCATGATTCATGTAACACAACTCCAAATGAATAACACATTCACAAGTTGAACAAATCCATTAACTATATTGCTTTCATCTTCTTGGTAACCAATGTCGTCTCCCTGAGGACTGAAATATACAGTTTGATCCAAGCGTAGGTAATTCCCAGCGAACAATATACGGAGAGTAACAACAATGGGAGAAAGGGGAAGCTCTCATGCCAGTATGTATGAGGGTAGATGATCTCGCAAATAACTTCCAGGGGAATAAGACTACTGAGATAGATGCATTCAGGCCAGTTTAGAAGTGTTCCTTCGTTCCTGGATAGATAACAAACTCCATTAGATTGTATTGGAATATATACATTTCTTTTAAGTTCAACAAATGTAATCAATTGCAAGTGTTAAATGCGATGTGGAATTCTTTGCCAGCCCTCATGTACACACTTTGAGCTAAGTTTACCAAGATGTACTTCATCAGACTAAGAGTATTTTGCTGTAAATATTTTTCAACAAAATATGAAACTAAGCCAAGCTTCGGCAATCTCTCGGCTATTGATCCAGACACCAAAATGGTGCATTAGTTCCAATCCTTTAATAATTATAAGAAAATACTGTGGATGTACAACAGATTGATTATCCAGGACGAAAGATCATCAAAAGGATGTTCTTTTAGGAAGAAGATGAGGAGAAATTTCTTGTCAGAGGGTGGTGAATTTGGAATTCTTTGCCATTGAAGGCTTTGGAGGCCAAGTCAGTGGACGGATAGATTCTTGATTTGTGCAGGTGTCATTGGTTATGGGGTGAAGGCAGGAGAATGGGGTTACGAAGTAGAGATAGATCAGCCATAATTAAATGGCGGGGTAGACTTGATGGGCTTATTCCATATACCCACTACCCTCTGAGTGAGAAAGTTTCCCTTCAGGTTCCTATTAAATGTTTCCTCTTAAACCCATGTCCTCTGATTCTTGATTCTCCTTCTCTGAGTAAAAGACTGTGCATTCACCCTATTGTGGTTTTATATACCTCTACATGATTACCCATCAACCTCCTACACTCCAAGGAATAAAGTCCTAGCCTGCCCAACCTCCCTCTGCAGCTCAGGCCTTCGAGGCTCTGTCAAAATCCGGTAAATCTTTACATCCTTTCCATCTTAATTACATCCTCCGAAAGACATCTGCAAGAGATAACAAGCCTCTCATTCCACAGACATACACAATGTGGTGATAGGTTTAGTGAACTACATGGGTATTGGTGCCTTCATACAAATATGCAAGTAGGATGAAGTTGGTAGCTTGCCAATCGACTGAGTGGTGGGTAAACCAAGCATGGTAATGAATCCCTGCACAATTTTTGATGGTTATCTCATTTTAACGTGCAGAAACACCTTTTGCCTTTCAGGTGCTGATCAACCTGTTCAAATGCAAAGGTTGGTTAATGCAACTGAAAATGCAAATCCTACTAAAGGTACCACTGACCTCAGTCACCACTTAATCCACACATCCCCATCACTCAACTACCAACAGTCTTGATTAGTCAGGATGTGTATGCATCGCCCCACACTCACATATTCAGTAAGCATTACACCCTCATCTCAGGTTCTTCCTTTGTAGAATTTCATTAATAGGGTCATTGAAGTGCACAGTAATTTATCTTGCCCAATCTTTTGTCCATCTGCTCTAATATCCAAGTGGCTTGGTGCCAAATGTTTCTTCGATAACTTTCATGTTCGCTACCTTGGAATGTTTTTGCTAAATTAAAGAAGCTACATAAATGAGAATTTGTTAGTGTTGATCATCATTTCTGCAAGGAAAAGAGGGCATTTGATTCTAGATTTAGAGGGCCCCAAATGAACAAAAAAGTCCACTTTGTGACATATTTTTAAACCCTGATTATAATATTTAAGGTAATGATGGTGTAGCACTATATATTGCTCATATAGCAGGATGATTAGTAAAAAGGTTTCTGAGGGAGAAGGATTTCAACTTACCTGAATAAAGCATGCAGAGCACAGAAACTATATAAAGTGAAGAACAGCATGAGGCAAATTTTAATTGGCATTTCTAAAAAGGAAAAAAGGCCAAAATCAAATCAAAAGCACAGCATTGACCACAACATGCGATGCAAGAGTAGATTCACCAATCCAATAATGTAACTAAATAGAGCACAAAACGGAACCGAGAACAGTACAGGGCCTTCAGTCCACCAGGCAACACAAATAGATAGATTGGTAACAAAGGCATATGTTATGATTGCTTCACTGGTTGGGGCTAGGGTTGCCAACTGTCCTGTATTAGCCAGGACATCCCGTATATTGGACTAAATTGGTTTGTCCCATACTGGACTACCTGTATTCTGTATTTGACTGCTACTACTCAGGTCGAGGGGACTGTCGGGTCGGAAGCCGCATCCGGCCCCACCTAACCCGTTACAACGTAGTGCAGCCCTTGGAGTGCTGCAGCAGCGCCTCACCCGTGGCCCCGTCGGTCGGCAGCCCGGCCAGCTGTCCAATCTTCGGATCTTCGCTTACCGCCAATCATCGGTTCATGAGTTGGACGGGGTGCCAGACTTTGCGTGCAGCAGAATACAAAGCCCAGTCACGTGTAAAGTCCGGCACCCGGGCCAAAAACCCTCAGCTGGCCCACCGGCTGGGCTTTGTGTGCAAGCCAGCACCCGGCCAACTCATCATTCACCCAGCCACAGCCGAGTTGGTCAATGAATTGCCGTCGGAAATTTGTCCCTTATTTTGACCGTTTGTCCCTTATTTGGGTGTGAGAAAGTTGGCAACCCTAGTTGGGGCATTGAATATAAGAGTCAGGAAATCATTTTGCAGCTTTATAGGACTTTGGTTAGGCTGCATTTGGAGTATTGTGTGCAGTTACTTTCTTTTTTTTTTAATGTGTAAAGTACTTTGGAATGTTTTTCCCCCAAAGGTTGTTTAGGCGGATGGTAAGATGTTCAAGTTTATCTTGGGCCTCACAACAGGATTAGGATTGAAAATCAGATAGGCATGCAACAGGAAAGTCAGCATCACTTCTGCAGACTGAGCAAAGTGATCAAACAATCCATGTTTAATTTCTCCAATGTAGAGACCACACTGTGAACAGCAAATGCAGTAGATTTGACTGGATGAAGTACAAATGAATTGTTGTCTCACCTGGAAGAATTGTGTGGGTCCCTGGATGGTGGATGGGAAGAGGTAAGTGGACAGCTGTTACTTATCTTCCATTTACATGGGAAGATGCCATGGGTTTGGGAATATTAGGTGGGAAGTCACAAAGTGAAATGCAGAAAGTGGAGGAAAGTGGAAGATATGCTTAATGGTGGGATTATATTAGACGTATCAGAAGTTAATGCAATGCTGTAATAGGTACTCTGGCTGAAATCAGCTAACTCAGTACAGATTGGGGAATCAAACTCAGGACCATCTGGTCTGTCCATCTTATCAATTCACCAGGTCAAGTCACTAGACTGAAACACTCATAGGGTATTTTATCCTAAATTTTAATCGAGGAATTATCCAATAACACATTGTTTAATTTCTTTAGGACAAACAAGTATTGTAGTTATTAAATATGAATGAACATATTTTCATTACCTGGCACTGTGAAGACAAGTGGGAAGAGCGAAAGATGCCCTGTTGTTGCTAAAATGAGATATATTCCAGCATCGTTTCTATTTTCCACAGCAAACAAGCTAAGGGTTTGAAAATTAAAAAAATAACTCAAGATTAATTTTATTGTAGGTGACACAAATCCAATTTAAATGATAAACTTTATCCTGCATGTCCTGGCATTTAAAACTCAACAAGGGATGTTTTGGCTCTGATGGTCTAACCTAGAGGTTTAGCTTCCAGGCAACCAATTCAGTGCAGTCTTGTCTGGTACATAGCTTTAAAGAGATGGAAGGAGCGGCAGGTCTCAAATTTGTGGTGATTCCATTCTCCAACCCTATTTCAATCACGAGGGGGAATCCCGTCCATCATTCTGTAGCTAGCAGAGTGTGGATTGCTGGAACAGTTTGATGCAGTGTGAAGCTCTCTTATTCTGCCGTTAGACAAGGTGCTCTATCTTCTTCCTGAAGATGAAGCTGTCCTACTTTAGTCCCCCAGATTCCAGAGGCCAAGGGTTACCTCACCATCTGCAGTCACACCTACATGTTAAATCAGACATCTCATTATTCTGACACATTTCTGTTGTGTGGGGAGCTGTGGGGAAGCAAGAATTTCATTGTCCTATCAGGGACACATGACAATAAACTCTCTTGACTTGTGGCAACCCACCCATAACAGCGCCCAACTCTTGTCCCACCTCCATATAATCAAGGGGTTAATGAGATACATCTGGCTTCATGAAACACAATAAAATTCCCGTCCCCATTTAACTCTCTCATCCCCACCACCACCCATCTGCATCTAATCCCACACAATGACCATTGTTAAAATCCCAGTGTTAAAACTTTAACTGATGAAAAATGTACAGCAGCATTATTGGAAATTATCTAGATGAGTGAGAAACACATATCAAATATTTTCCACACCTATTTTACGAATAAGACTAGGCGCCAGCAATGGCTGCCTCACCAGCAGTCTGTCTGTCCCGTCCTTCTTTGTTGCTGGTTTGGATGTGTTAAATGTATGTTTCTAGTGTTCTTTAGCTTTTTTTATGTGGGGGGGTGGATGGAAACTTTTTTCAATCTCTTACCTCGACGGAGATGTGATTTTTTTCCGTATCGTATCTCCGTCAGCACTGCGGCCTAACATCGAGCAATTGGCGGCCTCTGCTGGAGACCAACTTCGAGATTTCCACCGCAGGAGCCAGCGGACTTAATATCACAGAGCTCGTGATTCCTGTCGGGGATATATTTTGGAGCTCCACCTCAGGAGCCTCCGGACTTAACATCGTGGAGCTCAAGGTCTCTGGTTAGAGACCGACTTTGGGGGCTCCATGTCCCAGGAGCTTTGACTGTTCTGAAGCAGGAGCTTCGATCGCTGGCTGTGCGAGCTTTGATCGCCCCAACTTTGGAAGGTTCGACTGCCCCGACCGCGGGAGAATAAAGAGGAAGAAGATTGGACTTTATTGCCTTCCATCACAGTGAGGAATATGGGGAATCCACAGTGGTGGATGTTGTGTGTCTTGTTGCTTTTTGTTAGTATGGCAATTCGAATTTCACTGTACCTTAATTGGTACATGAGGCAATAAACTGGCCTTGACCTTGACCTTGACCTTGCAACCCTGAACAATTATTTTATGAAAGTACACCAAAATAACTGCAACTGTGATTGAACATAAGTTCTAGAAGATCGAATGGACTAACTGGGCACTTTAAAAGAGATTTTTGTACTATGCTAAAGCACCAATACACCAGTGATCAATGTATATGGACCAATGACCCAATGGATAATTATCAAATTGAAGATGAGTTTAGATTCATTTGCAGATAGAGTTGTTAAAAGTAGCAGAACAATGTTCTAATTGAAGAAAGAAACGAGGAGAAAAATTACTGCTGAGTATGCATTTCCCCAAAACACAAGCATAAGTGCTAGGTATGATACCAAAGTGAATAAATTACTGGATTTTATTCCAGTATTTAATCCCATTAAACCAAAGGCATGAGTTGAATCCCACCATGGAGAATTTATGTTCAAGAAGGAACTGCAGATGCTCGAAAATCGAATATAGACAAAAAGTGCTGGAGAAACTCAGCAGGTGCAGCAGCACCAAAGGAAATAGGCAACGTTTCGGGCCGAAACCTTTAAAATATTTAAAATAAAGCTGGGGCCAAATAGCGGGTATTTGTAACGTGAACAATTCAACAAATAGTTTTCTCTATATCTGGTGCACTCAAATCCTCTATGGAAGGAAACGTGCTGTCATTAATTGCTCTCTCATTTATGTGAGTCTCTTATCCAGCACGGCAAAATGGGACTAGCGCAGGTGGACATCTTGATCATCTTGGATGAGTTGGGCCGTGTGACTATACTCCTCTATAGTTCTACGTGTTGTGTCTCTTTATGGCCTTGTTATTTCAGGAACAATTGGAGACTGAACATAAATGTCAGGCCTGTTAACTGCTTCCATATCGTGCGCATGAAGAAATAAAAAGAAGCAAAGCTGAAAATAAAAAAATGTAAATGAAAATAGGACCGAGCTGTTATGGATCAACTTGGGATCTACATGTGGCTTCATCCCTGCAGTTTAAACATCTCTGCCTCACTCCATCCAATACCCCATTAGCCAACATAATAAAACTGCATTGCACAAAATATTATTTTTATAACGTTACCCAACCAATTAATTGTAAGATACCTCAAAGGCAGTATAGCGATGAGAATGGCTTTTTCATGAACATGCCAGCCAAACATGAATGAACCCAATGCGCAAAGAATCAGGCACTGAAGGAATCCTCTAGGTCCTCGAGGTTTCAGCCAAATACTGCAAAGAGCAGGCTTGAAATAGAAAATACAGAGACAAGAGATATTAACAACTGAAGCAAAGCCAGATAACATTCTCTCTCAGCTATATCAGGCAAGACTAAACATTTTCAGCAGCATTATAAAACCAATGTTAAGCCAAGAAACTCAACCTGCCAACTTCTAAGAACATAAGCGAGAACATAGTAAAAGTCAATGAATAGCGAGAGCGACCGAGTTAAACACATTAAATGTGGAATTATTTGGAGCTGGTACTGACCGTTATTGAAAGCAATGTACAGACCAAGGTTGTCAATGGTGACACTGAAGGCAAGACGGCATGTTGGAACTTCTGTACTAAGCCTCCTGTCATTGATGCGTTTGAAATGTTGGCAGCACCCAGTAACCGCAGCTTCACACCTGTAGCAATAAATTAAAGTTGTCTGTCAACTGTTTGAAGAATTAGGTTTCTGTTTAATAAATAATTTAGTCAGTTACAGTCATGGCACCAGGGATGCCAAGATAAGTTTGATCCAGTATGAATGAAGACTATTAAAGTATAGTTTCCTGCATTATTATTAGTTTTCAACATGCAAATAGAGTACTGAGTCCCACTATTATAAATAACATATTTTTTATTGCCTTAGTATGACATGTTCAGCGACCATACCAATGACAGACAGTACTTTGTCCGCTGCATTGTACTGAGCCCAGAAATTTGGGGCCCAATATGCATGAGAGAGGCCTCGCTTGAAGGGGAAAAGTCGTGCAAGCACCTGAGGCAGCTGACCCTAGGAAAGAAACAAACATTAATTATTGGAGTTTTGGCATTTTATTTCCATGCAATGAAATATTCTCCCAAAATATATTTTTAAATAAAGACAATCCATTACTTGATATAACCATATAACCATATAACAATTACAGCACGGAAACAGGCCCTCTCGGCCCTTCCAGTCCGTGCCGACCATTTGTTTTCCCCTAGTCCCATCTACCTGCACTCAGACCATACCCCTCCATTCCCTTCACGTCCATATACCTATCCACTTTACTCTTAAATGTTAAAATCGATCCTGCCTCCACCACTTCTGCTGGAAGCTGATTCCACACAGCCACCACCCTCTGAGTAAAGTTCCCCCTCACGTTACCCCAAAACCTCTGTCCCTTAATTCTCATGTCATGCCCTCTTGTTTGAATCTTCCCTACCCACAATGGGAAAAACGTATCCACGTCAACTCTGTCTATCCCTTTCATCATTTTAAAGACCTCAATCAAGTCCCCCCTTAACCTTCTGCGCTCCAAAGAATAAAGACCTAACTTGTTCAACCTTTCTCTGTAACATAGTTGCTGGAACCCTGGCAACATTCTAGTAAATCTCCTCTGTACTCTCTCTATTTTGTTGACATCCTTCCTATAACTAGGTGACCAAAATTGTACACCATAGTCCAGAATTGGTCTTACCAATGCCTTGTACAATTTTAACATTACTTCCCTACTCCTATATTCAATGCTCTGATTTATAAAGGCCAGCACACCAAAGGCTTTCTTTACCACCCTATCTACATGCGATTCCACCTTCAGGGAAATATGCACAGTTATTCCTAGATCCCTCTGTTCCACAGCATTCCTCAATTCCCTACCATTTACCATGTACGTCCTATTTTGATTTGTCCTGCCAAGATGTAGCACTTCACACTTATCAGCATTAAACTCCATCTGCCATCTTTCAGCCCACTTTTCCAAATGGCCCAAATCTCTCTGTAGACTTTGAAAATCTACTTCATTATCCACAACACCACCTATCTTAGTATCATCTGCATACTTACTTATCCAAGTAAGTATGCAGATGTTTACAATGTTACATTTTAAATGGATTATTTTCACATTTAAACCAGGCTGACATACAATATTCTCATAAAATGTTGCATATAATTCTGAAATTTAAATATATGCATTGACTGTTGTTTCCATACAGAAGTCCATAATGCAAATGTAATTTCCAATTTTGCAATCAATATATCTCCCCAACAAACTGCATATTAAAAATAATTATTAAAACATTTGAAAGGCATTATTCTTTATTTTACACCTACTCAATAATAAATAAAATTATCTCTAAGAAAATATTTAGAAACAATTATTGCATAGGAAAACAATGCCTCATTTGTTTTCCTGGCCACCAGGAATGGAATATTTACTTCTGACATATACTGACGATGAGGAAAACATGGACCTCACAGAAATGCATTGGATACTGGAGAGCAAGAACCAGGCTTTGAACATACACTATTGATGTTGATGTTGGAGGAATCATTGAGGATAAGACATTAAAATTCCATTCACGTTTCAGGCAATGAGCATCGCCAACAAGAGAACCTGTCATAGCAAGGTTACAGCATAAAGCCATTTGGGCCACTAAGTCTAAGCCAGCACAAAGCAAGATCAATCCAGCCATTGATTAAGCAGGTAGACTTATCATAAAAACTTACGCCTATAAGAATCCAGAGCCTTGGAATTCTACAGCCACTATCCTATCCTCTCCACGAGTTTAGTTTAGTTTAGAGATACAGCGCGGAAACAGTCCCTTCTGCCCACTGAGTCTGCACCGACCAGCGATCCCCGCACATTAACACTATCCTACACACACTAGGGCCAATTTATACTTATACCAAGCTAATTAACCTACAAACCTGTACATCTTTGGTGTGCGCAAGGAAATAGAAGAACTCAGAGAAAACGGGGAGAACGTGCAAACTCTGTACAGACAGCAACCGTAGTCGGGATAGAACCCAATAGGGATATAAGCCAGCGCTATAAACACATCAGTAAAGTAGCACCATTAATTTTTTTACTTTGCAAAATTATCGGCTACAATAGCGCTCACGAAGCTCAGCACCACTTAGGATGAACACTTGATCGTTCTCTACCCAGGAGCCAAATTGTGACTGAAAAATGCAGCATCTACAGGATGCACTACAGAAAGATGCTGGGTTGCACCGAAGATAAGTCACAAAATACTGGAGTAACTCAGCGGGCCAGGCAGCATCTCTGGAGAGAAGGAATATGTGATGTTTTCGGGTTGAGACTCTTCTTCAGACTGAGAAGTCTTCAGAGATGCTGCCTCAGCTGTTGAGTTACACCAGCATTTTATGTCTAACCTTCATTTAACTATATCTCTATACCCATAGCCTCCACTACTGAGGGAGATAAGACAGTCAAATCCATAATCTTGGTTAGGGGTATTCTTCCAGCTACATTCTTAAATGTTGACAGTATTGTACGGACTGCAAATACTACTTTCTCTTTCTGGATTTTATTTTGGAGTCACGCAGGTAAGTGCAGTTGAAATACTTACAGGGCATATCCGAACTCCGTGGCTGGTGTATAGAGCCACCAGGAGTTAAAAAGAAATGGAATTTGAAAGAGAAAAAAATAAATAAAATATAAGTTAAAATGAAAAGAAAATACTCCGGGTGGAAAAAACGGAATTTAAAAAGCGTCCCAGGGGAAAACTCAGCGATCAGGACGGCAGATTATGTGCGGAGCCGGTTCCGATACTGGTGGCCATTAAATTTACCATTAGGGAGACTCCACAAACATTTGGCTATGAGGAAAAATGGAGTTTAAAAGTTAAAAAGAAAAGGAAAAACTCCAGATGGCTTAAAATTAATGGAGAAAGACTCCAAAAATAAAAAAATCAACCAAAGGGTTTAAAAGGCCCAGAATATTCCCCAAAACAGACCCTGAGAGGTTTCCATACATTAATATATATGGTGGAATTTATCAATGTGGGAATATCTACCTTGGATTGTTTTGGAGGTAGTCTCCTTGAGGAAAAACTCAGGAGTAACCAGGGCAGTAAAAGAATATGAAAAATCTTACCCTAAAGGTGCATTGATAGTGGTGGCTGGTCATAAAGTACCCACCACAGCACAAATATATATATACAGGTGTACTAGGTACGATACCTGAATGAAGGAGTGAGGCCATGGAAAGTAACCATGGAAACCAAAATTAATTAGTCTCTCACCAAAGCTGTTATGGTTGAAACAGCAGAATTATTGATAAAACTTTTATGTTTTATTAAGGTATCAACGGTGAATCCGTTTATGGTACCCATGTCTTAATTATATGGAGACATAAGGAAATACGATTTCAAAGTATGTCAAGCCGGTGCATGGCATCACTACTTATGTAAAACAAATAAAACATTGTGCAATAACCAAAACATTTAAAATAAAAAGACAAATTGCCATTAGTTTGTGGAGCTCAATGGGATAAAAATATATAATATAATTATATATATATATATGTAATTGTTATTGGGACCAATTTTGCACTTTAGATTTGCAGGTCAAAACAGATCAAGTTATGTTAAACTCCTGATTATTATGGAGTAAACCTGCCTCAGGATAAATCAAAGACATTGATTAGAAAGGAAAGACTATTGGTCATTAAACTTTGGCAAAACATATGATCCAATGTAAACATTTGATAATGGATCAAAACAAAGGCAGGAGTATGATAAATAAATATTTATCCAACACAGCCTTATGTGAACCTATATGATTGGGAAGAGAAGGCTTCATGTACATTTGAAGAGGTGTAAAAACTTGTTACAGAAGAAGTTGATGAAATCTCCAATTGTGGGAGATGACAGGTGTGTTATGATAGGCATAACAAAGGAATTGGTTCACCTTATAGGAAAACCTAAAATCAATTTTTAGGTTTGCACCCAAAATATCTCCAATAAAGAAGAGGTACGTGAATTTGTATTATAAATTTCCCCAGGGAAAAAGAAGATGTGGTGGTAAAGCCATACAAAACATCATTTTAAATACACTTTTACAGTGTAAAAACATTTTATTAAAATGGACATCTTCAACATTGAAAAACAGTTGTTATTAACAAATTGTCAATCATTACTGTAAGACTCAAATGATTGGTTTTTAGTACCAATTTATTATCATATTACAGGTGCTTGAAATTAATTAAAATGGGTCAGCTGTGCAAGTTAAGACATTGTCTAATGGATTAAATTCAGTTCTAGGCTGTTCACATAATTACTGGAACAACAATTGTACTAATAAGAAGATCAGCTTATGAGGACATGGTCATGGTTTATCTTGATCACTATTCTGGGTTTAGGTAATTCAGCACCATATGAGGGGGAAAAATGTTTTCCGAGATACTAATGTCTCATTGCTTTGTTGACAAACTTTGTCCCTCCATCAGAGAAGGAGCTTAGGAAAAAGAGTAAAATAGCTCCAAAAAAGGGAAAACACAAGCATTATAAGAGGATGCAGGCCTTTTTGACAGGCCTATGCAAATACTAAAGGATACGTTATCAGAATTAAAGTGGTGGATAGAAAAGGTTCCACGAGCTGCTTTAAATATATAAGCTTAGCAGCTGCTACAAGCTGAAGCAAGTATTATTGGATGATGGATAGCTTCTGTGAATATTTGGGTTAAGATAAGTATAATATCTATTCTTATCAAATTAATATTTGATATGTCCCTTGTTTAGGGGACTACGGACAATAACACCAGGGAATTGCAAATGGATTGTCCTAAGAAATTTTTCTCCAAACATTTGTATTAATTATTGGAATATTATGAGCTTTTTATGGATTAAATGCCTATTGTTCTATTATGAAAGTGTGCATGTCAAATCAGGTGAACAATACCACGGCTGTGGCATATATCAATCACATGAGTCAAGTAAGATTATTATCAAGTGATTGTCTGGGTAACCAGATGTGGCGTATTCTAAAAATATTTTAGTTCAGCTGTTTATCTCTAAGGAAGAGACAATGTTGTCGCAGACAACAAATCAGGGAAAAAACATTGTCAGTAATATGGATTACTTACCATTAATCTGGTTGTATCCAGATTAAATTACCAATCTCTCAAATGTTCTCGTGGGAAAACCGGGAGCAGGAGCGGTGGATGTATTTCGCTAAATTACATGAGGAAAGATGTTCTTTTATGTTCCTCATTTTTGTCTGATAGGGCAGTGTCTGATGAAAATGTAGCAGGACGCTGCCAGGGGCGCTTTGGTGGCCCAAACCGGACCTTCATGGTTCTCATTAATGTTGAGAGTGATATTTGAACCAGTTATGATGACTCATAGTTGCAGTCATTTATTGTTGTACAAATTCATCCATGGCATGAAGATATGAATTTGGTTATCTGCAGGTTTGACCAGACCATTATAACAATTTGATGGTCAAAGAGGTCTATGAATATAACCATATAACAATTACAGCACGGAAACAGGCGCTCTCGGCCCTTCCAGTCCGTGCCGACCATTTGTTTTCCCCTAGTCCCATCTACCTGCACTCAGACCATACCCCTCCATTCCCTTCACGTCCATATACCTATCCACTTTAGTCTTAAATGTTAAAATCGATCTTGCCTCCACCACTTCTGCTGGAAGCTCATTCCACACAGCCACTACCCTCTGAGTAAAGAAGTTCCCCCTCACGTTACCCCTAAACTTCTGTCCCTTAATTCTCATGTCATGCCCTCTTGTTTGAACCTTCCCTACCCTCAATGGGAAAAACGTATCCACGTCAACTCTGTCTATCCCTTTCATCATTTTAAAGACCTCAATCAAGTCCCCCCTTAACCTTCTGCGCTCCAAAGAATAAAGGCCTAACTTGTTCAACCTTTCTCTGTAACATAGTTGCTGGAACCCTGGCAACATTCTAGTAAATCTCCTCTGTACTCTCTCTATTTTGTTGACATGTTTTAATTTTTTGAATGTTTTAACTAATATAACAATATAACAAGTATGTACAAAAGGAATGTTATACCTGCAATTTGGAGAAATAGTTTAAAAACAATATTTTGTTTATAAGAAATTGGAAGTCTTTTGCAGACAGTAAAGGTTATTTTATCATATTAGATATATGGGCGTTCCTTGTGGATTGCATTTTTTCTCAGCATCTAAGTGAGAGAGCCAATGATAGGGCTCATAGTGATTATCGTCCTATTAGGACAAATTGCTGACCAAGAATTTATCAGGCTCATTTGTAATATCCCAATATGAAAAAGGGATATATATATATATATATATCCCTTATATATATATAATCTGTCCGAAGTTGAAATACAGAAGTTGGGAGATCAGCATAGTCCTGATTTGCCTTGGGCAATGGACTCCAATTCTATCAATCATTCAAAAGATTAACATTGAAAGTGACAATGCTCATGACTTTAGTATCAGCATAAGAATGCAAACATTGCAAATGTTACGTTATATAATTGCATGTGGCTACAGATTACATTATCTTATATGTTTATGAATTTACCAAACAAAGCAGACCAGGAAGAGCTGGAACCAAGGTAAAGAATTAAGCATACCCTGTCAGCCAAAAATTGTGTGTGGGTCAACATTGACTCAATATGTTAAAGTAGGTAAGAGTCTCTGTGGTGGTGAGACAGCACTACTTATTACACACAAAAACCACATTAAGTATCAGTAAAAACTGATGGTTCTAGATAATTATATTCTAGATGGTTAAAACATGTTTAACACTCAGTGGAACTAGACATTGAGATGTGGAAAATCACTCCATTAAGGAGGTAGATACATTCACAGGAATGGCACAGGATGGGCCGCTCGAGCAAAGATTCAAGGCCGCAGGAATGTGTAAAATAAATATTAAAGTTACAAGGAACCAGTCATGGTGTCAGGATTGGACACGGAGTGTTGGGTTCTCTGTAATTGTTGCTTTGTTTATACTATCAAATTATATTATCAATTGATATTTTGGTGATAAATTTGCCTTTCAATGAAAAGGGCATTATTTTCATTCTTTTATAATGGAAAAAAAATTATCACATAAACTGAGGCAATGTTTGGGGAAAAAATGTGTTATTTGCTCATTACTATGTTGGTTGAGCCAGAGTGTCGTATGGAATGAGTCTATGACATAAAAAACACAGAAGCTACAAAATCTTCACGTAGTCACTCACGTGACTCCGAAGTAAAATAGTAAGATTAAACGAGAATTTACCAGTTCGAAGTTTGATTGTTATTTTATGAGGATTAACGATGAGGGATTACGTGCCCTCCACTTCCGACCCTCATAAAATAAATGATCATCTGGTAGTTATAAATCTATGTTGAGCCTTACTATCTTACTCTGGCTATTATGTTCTGTGTTTTTCATGCCGCTGCTTTGAAGTATGCCGATCAAGCGCCAGGCGGGGCTTCTTCACGTAATCCCTCATTGTTACTCCTCATAAAATAACAATCAAACTTCGAACTGGTAAGTTCTCATTTAATCTTACTATCTCTTTTGTAGGCTGTGTCCTGGATAAAACAACATTCCTTGTATCCATCTCATGTTGTAGCTGGTTAATTTACCAGCTCATGAAAATGAATTATGTATGCACCGCATGCCACTTGCTCTCATTTCCAACAACTTAACTAAGTAGTTGACTCCTTTTGCCATTTAGCAGCCATTTGAGTTGTTCCAGATACCCTCCAGTACATTGCCATTCCATGGGAACCAAATTACAAATATGATAAGGAATTGACATCAAAGATTCATGGAAGAGGACTACATTAAGAAATCTGCCCTCAATCGATGCCAGTGTACGTTCCAATTATATCTCAAATTACATTAATCTTTAGATTAATTCATCAAACTCATCTTTACCATGACTATGAAGGGTCCAAATGAAACAGCAAAAACAGCACAGACTATAAATACCAAGACATTAAACCGCAGAAAGTTGAAACTTCTCCACTGGACTGATCCATCTTAAAAATAAACACAAGAAACAATAAAACAATCTATGAATCATAAGTCATCCAAAGACTAAATTAAATAAGTTGCAGCATTTTAAAATGTTAAAAATATTTACCATCAATACCTCTTAAGAAAACTCAAATAGTTCCAAAATGTGTCATTAATTCCCTTAATTTGTCTGAAGGGGGGTTTCAACCCGAAACATCACCTATTCCTTCTCTCCAGAGATGGATGCTGCCTGTTCCGTTGAGCTACTCCAGCATTTACCCTTAATTTGTTCTATCCATTGGACATGTTTTTTAAGTAAATTAAAGGAATTCGTTTGCATAGGCTACCAAAACTGAAATTTAGGGAGCTTGCAATAATCAAAATATGTCAACAGTAAACAATATGAATGTCTTAAGAGGCTAGCAACATAATCCTATTTTTCTTAACATTAATAATTAATATAAGCTCTAATAATTTATTGTTAACAATAGAATTAACAATAAAAAATTATAGGAATAAAGCCACTGTTTACTTTTGAGGAGCTTCATTACAGTAAGATAATCAGTTAACAAAGTTATTAAGTGGTATTTACTCATAATTAGGAAAAAAAAATCAATACAAGATGGTATAAGTGACTACTGAAATGGCAACAATCGATATTTAAGAGGGAATTAGTAGGTAATAAAAATGAATTCGAAATAAGTGCAATAATTTCTAGATTAATTTACTTTGATTGTTCTCAACCTGCATGAAGTGGAATCGAGCAAAACTTGCTGTTCCAGATTCAGTTCTTTGCTTAGATTTTCACTTCAGAAACAAGGGTATGAAGGTGACTACCAAGCTGCTCAGCTGTATCAAATGACTAAGTTTTTAGTAAAGGGAAATCCCAGGAATTCTTTGAGACTCGGTGATGAAAATAGGTGAATTATTACAGCCTGTGATTTTCTTGCAATTATGCTGGAAGGAATGAAATGTTTTAATATAAGTTTTCTACACCTTACTAAAACCTCTGAGAACAATGACAATAATGTGCCCCCATTTTTTTGCTTACAACTGAAAATCAAGTAAAGAATCAAGCTAAGTTATATTTTAATTTAAAATCTGTTGGAAGAATGAGCTCAGTACCTTGTTTATTCTCAGTGAAGCAGTATGAACGTAGCAGGTAAATACCATAGGCAGGAGCCACATAAATAAAGATGTGTTTAAAATTCATCAGGACTGTAAATAGTAAAGCACTATCCACAGGTCTTCCCTGTAATAAAATCAAATATTCCATTACTGGGATATTTTTTATTATTTCCAAAATTATTGAGTATGAAATCTGTTCAGTGTAAATTGATGTATGCTATGGAAGATAACTGAAATGGGAATATTATTCCATTGTTTAAATCATTCCACAAAATAGAGCCAAAATGTTTTTTTCTTTTTAAGTCTCTGCTCAGTATTGGGAATTGAGGAGTCAATTTGCCCACAGGAAACTAACATGAACAACGACATGCTAATGATCACTATTTTAACTTTGTGATATTGATTGAGATATAAGTATTTGGGTTAAGATATAAATATTAACCCAGGGTAACTATCTGCCGTTCTTTGAAATAGTGCTCTGGGATCTATTACATCCACTTGAAAGAGATGAAAGGACTTTGATTCAATGTCGCTTTCAAAAGAACATCCTCTGTGTTATACCCCACAGGAATGAATTTTCAGTCTTGATTACATGTCCAAGCCTCGGCAGTGAGACATGTTGCCAGAGCCTGTCTGGCTCAGAGGTGGGAGCGCTGCCAGCTGACCCATGCAATAGCTGATGTTATTATACTCTATTTTCCAAAGTACCTTAAACATCTTTGCAATTGAAAAAAACAACAAGCCAAATAAGAAGCCATTGTATTGGAAATGAATATCTAGGTTTGAATTAAGAAATAATACATCAGTGTTTTCATAAGAGTTGACACAGAGAAGAAAAAAAGAACCCACATACATACATTTCTCTGAAAGATAAAGACAATTTTTTTTCTTTCCGTGTTCTTATCCAAATATGAGACAGCAAATCTGCTATCCTTGTATCCCTTTATTATCACTCTTTCCACAGCCAACAAATGGGCCATTGTGGGCTTCACCCTTCCTTGGTCTGCCCTGATTTGTTCTGACCCTTTTCTCTCCCATTTACTTTTGGTCTAAAGCAGGGTTCCAACCAGAAACGTCACCTATCCTTTTTCTCTAGAGATGCTACCTGACCGGCTGAGTTACACCAGCAATTTCTAAATCTGCTATAAGCCGTTGTCAGCATCAATCCGGGTGATTCTCTTCTGAGCTGCGATAACAGTGAATATTACCTTTCCAAATAATTTCTACTCTGATATCCAAGTACACGTACAAGTACAAGAGAGTTTATTACCACGTGTCCCAGATAGGACAATTACATTCTTGCTTGCTGCAGCACCACAGAATATTGCAAGCATAAATACAGAACAGTTGAGTTCAAAACAGATAAAGTGCAATAGGCTGTTCAGAGTATGCTTGTTGGCAAGTTTAATAGCCTGATGGCTGTGGGGAAGTAGCTGTTCCTGAACCTGGATGTAACAGATTTCAGGCTCCTGTACCTTCTACCCGATGATAGCGGAGAGATGAGTGCGTGGCCAGGATGGTGTGAGCCCTTGATGATGTTGGCAGCCTGTTTAAGGCAGCGACTACGATAGATCCCTTCGATGGTGGGGAGGTCAGAGTGGGTGATGGACTGGGCAGTGGTCACAACTTTCTGCATTCTTTTCCGCTCCTGGACGCTCAAGTTGCCGAACCAAGCCACGATGCAACCAGTCAGTATGCTCTCTACTGTGCACCTGTAGACGTTCGAGAGTCCTCTTTGACATTCTCTCAGCATATGACAGTCCTGCCATCCCTGGGATTAACCTTGTAAACCTACGCTGCACTCCCTCAATAGCAAGAATGTCCTTCCTCAAATTAGGGGACCAAAACTGCACACAATACTCCAGGTGTGGTCTCACTAGTGCTCTGTACAACTGGAGCCGCGTAGCAGTGGTCGAGGGTATTTGATCCTCTGGTGCTGCAGGAGACACGTTGGTAGAGGTTAAGGAGTGATTTCTTCAGGTCAGCTTTGTGGAAGTCCCCGGCTATGGTGGTAAATGCCTCGGGGTAAGCCGTCTGGTGCTTGTTGACCATGGCGTGCAGCTCCCCCAGTGCCAGATGGACATCAGCTTGGGGAGGGATGTAGACCGCGGTCAGGATGATGGAGGTGAATTCCCTCGGTAGGTAGAAGGGATGGCACTTCACAGCTAGGTGTTCAAGGTGTGGAGAGCAGGAGTTGGATAGGACTGCCACGTCTAAGTACAACGCAGAGTTGACCATGAGGCAGACGCCCCCTCCTCTCCCTTTCACAGATGTCAGTATACAGTCCTTGCGATGGATGGAGAAACCTTCAGGCTGGACTGCTGAGTCTGGGGAGCTGGGGGTGAGCCATGTCTCTGTGAAACAGAACACAAAGCATTCCCTCAGCTCCCTTTGGTAAAGCAGCCTTGCCCTTAAGCCCTCCACTGTATTTTCAAGGGACTGTACATTGGCCAGTAAGATGGTAGGAAGAAGGGGGGTCGAAGTCCCCTGCGCTTCTGTCTGATCTGAAGTCCTGCCCGTCGGCCACGTTTCCGGACACAATGGAGGCCTCTCCATTGTTTCCAGGTACTGTACATACTGTGCCTGCTGTTTCTGAGAACTTGCGTTGGAACGGGGATTGCAGACGGCAGCTCCAGCTCCGTTGCGATTGGAGATACCCTCACAGTTGGCAGCTCCAGCTCCGTTGCTGCTGGGAGACCCTGCCCAGTCGGCTCTGGAGGTCTTCCCGGTGTTTCCATGTACAGTATCTGTGATCCCCAGTCGGGTCGAGTGCTCTCCAGTGATCGAGGAAACGCTTGCAGTTGGGGGCTCCCGCAGCAGCGGGAGATCGCGATATCACTAGTGCCATCAAGTGCACTAGCAGCTTGTCCGTTATGGCGCCGATTTCTGCCGTTTTTCTGATCCAGGTGAATTGTTTGTAGCTATAAATAATCCTCGGTAGACAAAAGTGCTGGAAAAACTCAGCGGGTGCAGCAGCATCTATGGGGCAAAGGAAATAGGCAACGTTTCGGGCCAAAACCCTTCTTCAGACTTATGGGGGGGGGGGAGGCAGGGAGAAGAAAGGAAAAAGGAGGAGGAGCCCGAGGGCTAGGGAGAGCTAGGAAGGGGAGGAGACAGCAAGGGCTAACAGAATTGGGAGAATTCAATGTTCAGGCCACCGGGATGCAGACTGCCCAAGCGGAATATGAGGTGCTGTTCCTCCAATTTCCGGTGTTGCTCACTCTGGCCATGGAGGAGGCCCAGGACGGAGAGGTTGGATACGGAATGGGAGGGAGAGTTGAAGTGCTGAGCCACCGGGAGGTCAGGTTGGTAAATGGGACCGAGCGGAGGTGTTCGGCGAAACGATCGTAACGATTATAAATAATCCTCTTCTGTTAGGCTGCTGTCAAAATGTTGCCACAGGCAGGCGCCATCTTTGAATTAGACATCCAGCATGTGATGTCTAAGATTCTGGGTAATTTAAAACACCCCATCATTCCATGGAGCCACAACAAACCTATTAGTTAGTTAAGATACCAATTATTTAGAGAAAATAAATATTATTTGAAAGCATAATTAATCATTCACCCAATAAATGGGAATGTGGTTATTACAGATTTTCAGTATTTATGCTTTGGGCCAACTTGCCAACATCGGCCAACAATGTCCCAGCTACACTAGTCCCACTTGCCTGTGCTTGGTCCATATCCCTCCAAAGCTGTTCTATCCATGTACCTGTCTTTAACGATGAGATAGTCCCAGCCTCAACTAACTCCTCCATACACCCACCACCCTATCCGTGAAAAAGTTACCCCTCGGATTCCTATTAAATCATATTGAAATTACTAGAGAAAAAAACAAACTTGCTGATTTTTGTTATATTAATAGATATGATAGACTTTATAAATGTAAGGATACGATCAATAATCAGTATTCCAAAGTTGCAAAGCAACAGCACTGCAAGTATGAAGTCTGGTTTCTCCAGTATTTCCTTTGATTCTTTTGTTCTTTTTATATTCTTACACCACCTTTAAAATAAGACAAAAAATATACATATTGATTATACAAGTACTTTTTCTTCCCCGAGTATTAGACCACATAGTTGCTTGACACAATATCTTGAACCTTCCTGACAAATACCATTTTCCAACGGCTGAATATGAATGAGAACCATGATCGCCTTTTGACAGCAGCATTTTTAAATCACCTAATCAAGTACAGATTGAACAGTCCCAACTGAAGCACAATAAATAAGTAGGAATGAAAGGCATGCTTTGGTAAGTGACCAGAATATTTCTTACTTTTGCTGACTTGATTATGAGTAATTATTACTGGCTCTTTGTTCTAGGGTATGATTCTCGCTTAGGGTGCGAGAGGTCCCGGGTTCAAATCCCGGACAGCACAGTAACGCGGCGGTAGAGTTGCTGCCTTACAGCGCCAGAGACCCGGGTTCGATCCTGACTACCGTTACTATCTGTACAGAGTTTGTATGTTTTCCCCATGACCGCGTGGGTTTTTCTCTGGTGCTCTGGTTTTCTACCACGCTCCAAAGACATACAGGTTAGTAGGTTAATTGGCTCCTGTAAATGGTACATTGCCCCTAGTGTGTAGGATGGAGCAAGAGTACAGGGATCGCTGGACAGTGCAGACTCGGTAGGCCGAAGGGACTGTTTTGACTCTGTGTCGCTAAACTAAACTAAACTACAACAGAGCTCCTCCAATGGCTTTGTGGATGCTGCACAGTCCTGCATGAAACTGCCGCAATGCTGCACAATTTCATTTCCGCACATTTCTGAACTTCAGTTCTGTTGGAGATGGAAAAATTGTGTATAAATCAAGAGTCTTCACTACTAGCAAGTGCACAAGTGGACATTAGGGAGGACACAACTAAGCTCCCACAGTTAAATAGACTAAAGATGAGGAATGATAACTTGGGAACAGTACCAGAACATTGCCAATAATCGTGCACCCGTCCCTCCATAAGACTAATGGAACCTGTATTTTGTTAAGTTCATTACTTTTAACATTCAGTTGATTTTCAAAGCTAAATGTTTGTCAAATATTCGCCGATTACTTTCTATACAACTGATCAGTTTGAAAGTTGGGCACAGAATTGACAGATGGAATTTAATCTTGACAGATGCACGATGGTTCATTTTGGAAGTCAAACGGAGGTACGATATATATAGTGAATGATAGGGCTCGAAAAGGAATGTTGATGAACAGAAAGACCTAGGCATCAAAGCCTAGTTCACTTAAAGTGGTAACACAGGTGAACAGCGTGGTGAAGATGACATATGGCATACCTGCCTAATAGCTTGAGGCACAAAATGTAAGAATTAGTGTTATGTTTCAACTTTACATATAATGAGGCCCAACTTGAAGTACTGTATGCAGTTCTCGATACCACACTAGAGAAAGGATGTAATTGTGCTGGACAGATTGTAGAGGAGATTCACCAGGATGTTGCCTGGTTTGGAGGACTTTAGTTATGGGCAGAGACTGGATAGGCTCGGCTTGGTTTATCTGGAGGCTGAAGGGTGACCTGATAGAAGTACATAAGATTATGAAAGGCACAGATAAGACAGATAATCAAAATATTTTTCCCAAAGGTAAGAGTTGAACAGGTACTTTGGATCCGTCTTCACTAAGGAGGACACACACAATCTTCCTGATATAGTAGTGGCAGAGGATCTGGGGTGACGGAGAAACTGAAGGTAATCCACATTAGGCAGGAAATGGTGTTGGGTAGACTGATGAGACTGAAGGCTGATAAATCCCAGGGCCTGCTGGTCTGCATCCCAGGGTACTTAAGGAAGTGGCTCTAGAAATCGTGGATGCATTGGTGATAATTTTCCAATCTTCCATAGCCTCAGAATCAATTCCTGTGGATTGGGGGGTAGCTAATGTTATCCCACTTTTTAAGAAACGCGGGAGAGAGGAAACAGGGAATTATAGACCAGTTAGCCATCGGTGGTGGGGAAGGTGCTGGAGTCAATTATAAAAGATGAAATAGCCCCACATTTGGATAGCAGTAACAGGATCGGTTCGAGTCAGCATGGATTTACGAAGGGGAAATAATACTTGACCAACCTAAAGCTCGGTGCTGGGACCACAGCTATTTACAATATACATCAATGATTTGGATGAAGAGATTCAAAGTAACATTAGCAAATTTGCAGATGACACAAAGCTGGGTGGCAGTGTGAACTGTGAGGAGGATGCTATGAGAATGCAGGGTGACTTGGACAGGTTGGGGGAGTGGGCTGATGCATGGCAGATGAAGTTTAATGTGGATAAATGTGAGGTTATCCACTTTGGTATAAAAAGAGGAAGGCAGATTACTATCTAAATGGGGTCAAGTTGGGAAAAGGGGAAGTACAACGGGATCTGGGGGTCCTTGTTCATCAGTCTATGAAAGTAAGCATGCAGGTACAGCAGGCAGTGAAGAAAGCGAATGGCATGTTGGCCTTTATAACAAGAGTATAGGAGCAAAGAGGTCCTTCTGCGGTTGTACAGAGCCCTATTGAGACCACATCTGGAGTATTGTGTGCAGTTTTGGTCCCCTAATTTGAGGAAAGACATTCTTGCTATTGAGAGAGTGCAGCGTAGGTTTACAAGGTTAATTCCCGGGATGGCGAGAATGGAGCGGCTAGGCTTGTACACTCTGGAGTTTAGAAGGATGAGAGGGGATCTTATTGAAACATATAAGATAGTTAAGGGTTTGGACATGCTAGAGGCAGAAAACATGTTCCCGATGTTAGGAGAGTCCAGAACCAGCGGCCACAGTTTAAGAATAAGGGCTAAGCCGTTTAGAACGGAGACGAGGAAACACTTTTTCTCACAGAGAGTTATGAGTCTGTGGAATTCTCTGCCTCAGAGAGCGGTGGAGGCAGGTTCTCTGGATGCTTTCAATAGAGATAGGGCTCGTAAAGATAGCGGAGTTAGGGGATATGGGGAGAAGGCAGAAACGGGGTACTGATTGGGGATGATCAGCCATGATCACATTGAATGGTGGTGCTGGCTCGAAGGGCCGAATGGCCTACTCCTGCACCTATTGTCTATTGGGTCTCAAAAACTAGCGGATTTGCTCTTAAGGTGCAAGGTAGGAGATTTAAAGGAGATCCTAAGATTGAGTGGAACGCGTGTCAGAACAGGTAGTGGGATGAGATCAAATGACTACATTTAAGAGACTTTTAGAGAGGCGCAAAATGGTAACACATAGCAGGATATGTCATATGGGCAAATGGGATTAGTGTGGTAAAAAGATTGACACGAATGTGGTGGGCCAAAGGGCCTGTTTCAGATATATATATATATATATATATATATATACCACATTCGTGTCAATGCTTTTACTCACCCACACCAATAATACACACACACACATATATACACACACACACACATAAACATATTGTCTAAATTTTAACATGAAAATATAAAGATAATGTTAACACATACGATATTACTCCAAAAATGAACACCATGTCTGTGGTAATCACTGAAAGCCGCTGAAACAGTACAGTTGCATCGCTGGCATAATTCAGGTTCTGGACAACCAGCATTTCCTCATCGAAAAATTGTGCATAGTAAGAAAGGTAGTATTCAAGCCATGCAAAAAATGGTGGATAATCCAATTTCCACCTTGAGGTCTCCTGGATTTGGGGAATGGGATGGGGGAGGGTGTGAGGAGGAAGAAGAGTGAGGAGAAATCAGGAAGAAAAAGAGAAAATATAAAAGTTAAATTTTATCCAATAAATTGCAATTATCATTCAGCATTTTACAGAAATTGACATACAACATTTACTGAAGTCCCATAAACATCACGAGACAAGGTTAATTTGATCTAATTAATTTGGTCTAATTAATATTACTGACAACGTGTGGAATTGTACATTAACAATGCAGGAAAAACAAGACATTTAGATTTACTTGATCAACAACTGAAACTGTGCAGTTCTGCTCCAAATGCATATCTTATTATTCCCAGGTTGATAAAACGGGTAGAAATCAACCCACAGCTCATTGAAAGTAGAAAGAGGAATAAGCTGACCCCTTGCTTTTGAAAAAATTAGGAATCAAAAATGCATTCTTTTCAGGAGAGTAATTGAAAAAAGAGTTATAAATTTGGGGAATTAATCAAGTTAAGTTGTGAGTGCAGAGGCACAGGTTAAAACCAACGAAAGTTGGAACTGAAAGTTTCACACAAAATGGATTAGCTTTTGGAAAGTAATTCTGGAGAAAGAAATTCTGAAAATATTTGGAAAACAATTGCTAGACTATACTGCATTTCTTCTCAAATCATCAAAGAAAATAGACTGGAGGAATTTAGCGGGTGAGGCAGCATCTATGGAGAGAAGGAATAGGCGACGTTTCGGGTCTCGACCCTGAAGAAGGGTCTCGACCTTAAACGTCGCCTATTCCTTCCCTCCCTAGATGTTGCCTCACCCGCTGAGTTGCTCCAGCATTTTTGTCTACCTTCGATTTTTCCAGCATCTGAAGTTCTTTCTTAAAAATAAAATAGACTGATCTTCCACACCATTGACAGAAAGAAAATAAGAGGAATGATTGCAATAACAGTGAACATAAGTTTCCTTTAATCTTTACACGTTAGGAGAGCTAACCTTAAATCATAAAGACTTACTTCATAATACCACTCTGATATAGGTAAACTGTAAGTAATGGCCATCCAGTTTCTGTGGACTTCAAAATCTGTTGAGTAACTAAAAATGAAAAATGTAATTATATATTTCATGGAACTAATAAGAGATTAGTATACAAACTTAAAAGAAATGGTATTGGGGGTTCAGTATTGATGTGGATAGAGAACTGGCTGGCAGACAGGAAGGAAAGGGTAAGAGTAAACGGGTCCTTTTCAGAATGGCAGGCAGTGACTAGTGGGGTACCGCAAGGCTCAGTGCTGGGATCCCAACTATTTACAATATATATTAATGATTTGGACGAGGGAATTGAATGCAACATCTCCAAGTTTGCGGATGACACGAAGCTGGGGGGCAGTGTTAGGTGTGAGGAGGATGCTAGGAGGCTGCAAGGTGACTTGGATAGGCCGGGTGAGTGGGCAAATGCATGGCAGATGCAGTATAATGTGGATAAATGTGAGGTTATCCACTTTGGTGACAAAAACAGGAGGGTAGACTATTATCTGAATGGTGGCAAATTAGGAAAAGGGGAGATGCAACGAGACCTGGGTGTCATGGTAAACCAGTCATTGAAAGTAGGCATGCAGGTGCAGCAGGCAGTGAAGAAAGCGAATGGTATGTTAGCATTGATAGCAAAAGGATTTGAGTATAGGAGCAGGGAGGTTCTACTGCAGTTGTACAGGGTTTTGGTGAGACCACACCTGGATATTGCGTACAGTTTTGGTCTCCAAATCTGAGGAAAGACATTCTTGCCATAGAGGGGGTACAGAGAAGGTTCACCAGACTGATTCCTGGGATGTCAGGACTTTCATATGAGGAAAGACTGGATAGACTTGGCATGTACTCGCTAGAATTTAGAAGATTGAGGGGGGATCTTATAGAAACTTACAAAATTGTTAAGGGGTTGGACAGGCTAGATGCAGGAATATTGTTCCCGATGTTGGGGAGGTCCAGAACAAGGGGTTACAGTTTAAGGATAAGGGGGAATTCCTTTTGGACCGAGATAAGGAAAACATTTTTCACACAGAGAGTGGTGAGTCTCTGGAATTTTTTTGCCACAGAAGGTAGCTGAGGCCAGTTCATTGGCTATATTTAAGAGAGAGTTAGATGTGGCCCTTGTGGCTAAAGGGATCAGGGGGTATGGAGAGAAGGCAGGTACAGGATACTGAGTTGAATGATCAGCCATGATCATATTGAATGGCGGTGCAGATTTGAAGGGCCGAATGGCCTACTCCTGCACCTATTTTCTGTTTCTATATCAATGATCTCCATTTTGCTGCAGGATGTCTAAATATCAATTACATGAACCATGAATATTAAAATATAACAATTCATTCCAGAGAATACAAAAGCAACATAACTAAATTCATATTTTTAACATTATTGTATTTCATAATAATGAAGTAAAATGTCGGTATTGCTCAAGGCATGGAATGAGATTTGCTAATTCTGCATAAAACATGTAATCTTTCATTCCACTCTGATTTATGGGAAATTCTGGTGACACAGATACAGGAAGAATTGTATTAAGCTGGAAAGGGTACAGAAAAGATTTGCAAGGATATTACTGGGACTGGACATCTTGAGTTATAAGGAGAGTCTCGATAGGCTGGGACTTTTTCCAGCTGGAGCACGGGAGGCTCCCAACCACACACTGGGGGTGACTTTACATATGTTTTTCAAATCATGAGGGGTGTTGATAATGTGAATGGTGGTTTGTACCGGTGCATGGATAGTAAAAGGTTAAGAGATATGGGCCGAACACGGGTAAATGGGTCCAGCTCAATAGGCAACTAGGAAAAGTAATCAATGGATTCTGAAAAGGATTGACAATTAGGCCCAAACGTTATATTCATGTATTTCACCATTTGACATTTAATTCCAGCAGCAAAAAAATAAACCTTACAACATGTTACTTTAATTTCAGCGCCATTCATTGAAAGCGATCGGCACCGCTGGAGCTGGAGCTGCCCCCCCCGCACAGCGGCGCCCGATAGGCGACAAATAACATTCCCAATAAGCAAATAAAACCCCCGTTTTACGGAGGAAAACCCTCCGGCCAGGGGCAGCTCTTACTAAGCAGGGATAAGCAGGCACTTTAAGAGAGTCACACCAAAGACGAGCGGCAGCAACCAACTCCACAACCTGGACACCGCCATTGCTGTCTCTCACACAACTTTATTCAAACTCACACAGCAGCAGCTGCTGCAGGCAAAGCAAAGCCAGGCCAGGACAGGGCAGGGCAAAGCAGGCCAGGCCAAGGCAGTCCAGGCCATGCAAAGATCCTTTTTTTAAATATTTCAAAATATACTTTATTCAAATGATAAATATATACAATACATGAACCTTGCGGAAAATCCATCCCACATTTTCGGAGGCTGTACAAATTGATCAATACAGTTTAGACATTTTCTTTTCCCCAAATTTCCACAAATCTGTCCCCCACTCGTGCCACTCATGTGGCCCACAGGCGTGGGATACCTTCCCTTATATTGAGGGGCGTCTCCACCATACCGTGCCCCCCATGTCCAGCAGCGGAAGGAGCCTAGACTGTGGCCCTCCCCCACCGAGCCTTGGCGTTGGCTGCACTGAGCTTCAGTGCGTCCCTCAGCACGTACTCCTGCAGTCTGCAGCGGGCCAGTCGGCAACATTCCCTGACGGACATCTCGCTCTGCTGGGTGGTGAACAATGCTCGGGCAGACCAAAGGACGTCTTTCACCGAGTTGATGACTCGATGTCAGCAAAGATCCTATCTTTGAATCCGGAAGTGGCGGCGCTGCGTGGCAGCTGCGGCTCACCGGCAGTCCGTCTGTTTTTTTCTTTTTTTTCGTCTTTTTGTGTCTGTTTTAGTTAGAATTTTGGTTTATTAGGCTGTGTTTGTGTGTGGGGGGTGGGGGGGAGGGTGGGAGAAACAGGGTTTTAGTCTCTCCCTTCGGGGGGATGCGACTTTTTCTTGTCGTGTCCCCCGTCACCGTCTCCGTCTGTGCTGAGGCCTAATGGCGGAGCTGGTGGCCTCAGAGCTGTGGCGAGCGTTCGGAGCTCCAGTGTTCCAGCGGCGGCAACGGCCCGGCTTCGGGGCTTCGGCGCTCCGGCAGTTGCTCCAGCGGTGCTCCAGCAGCGGCCCGGCTTCGGCGCTCCAGCGGCTCTCCAGCGGTGCTCCAGCAGCGGCCAGGCTTCGGCGCTCCAGCGGCTCTCCAGCGGTGCTCCAGCAGCGGCCCGGCTTCGGGGCTTCGGCGCTCCAGCAGTTGCTCCAGCGGTGCTCCAGCAGCGGCCCGGCTTCGGCGCTCCAGCGGCTCTCCGGCGGTGCTCCAGCGGCGGCCCGGCTTCGGGGCTTCGGCGCTCCAGCGGCTCTCCAGCGGTGCTCCGGCGGCGGCCCGGCTTCAGAGCTCCGGCGCTCCAGCGTTCCCGTGGTCGATCCTGATTGGGAGCTGTGGCGGTGTTCCGGCGTTCCGGCGGCGGCGGCGGTGACGGCCTGGCTTCGGAGGCTCGGCCGCGGGCCTAGTGGACGATGACATAGAAGGCCTGGATTGCCTCAGTACAGAGGGGGAACAAGTAGGGGAAAAAGACAAAGACTTTAAGACTTTTGCCTTCCACCACAGTGAGGAGGTGCCTGGTGAACTCACTGTGGTGGATGTTAAATATGTGTTTATTGTGTGTTTTGTTTTAATTTATTACATGTTATGACTGCAAGGTAACAAAGTTCGTTCAGACCGAAAGGTCTGAATGACAATAAAGGAATCTGAATCTGAATCTGAATCTTTGGGCCAAAGACATCCCTCCCCCTTGGAAATGTATGACTGTTGCTTTTACATGTGGATTATTCTGCTGCTCTCACTTCAGGGGAAGTTGACTTTGTAAAACATTTTTTTGAATACTATTGTCAAGGTAGCATGAAGTCTGTTTCTACTGTCAGTTGCAATAAATTCAAATTTTCATACAAATATATTTAAAATGGTGGGTTACACAAAAGGCTGGAGAAACTCAGCAGGTGCAGCAGCATCTAAGGTGCGAAGGAGATAGGCGACGTTTCAGGTCGAGACCCTTCTTCAGACTGGTCAGGGATCAGGGAAACGAGAGATATAGACGGTGATGTGGAGAGATAAAGAACAATGAATGAAAGATATGCAAAAAAGTATCGATGATAAAGGGAACAAGCCATTGTAAGCTGTTTGTGGTGTGAAAATGAGAAGCTAGTGCGACTAGGGTGGGGGAGGGAGATTGAGATAGTGGGAATGCCAGGGCCCGAGGGTTGAGGGAGAGATGGGAAGGGGAGGAGACAGCAAGGGTTAACAGAATTGAGAAAATTCAATGTTCAAGCCCAAAGGATGCAGACTCCCCAAGCGGAATATGAGGTGCTGTTCCTCCAACTTGCGGTGTTGCTCACTCTGGCCGTGGAGGAGGCCCAGGACCGAGAGGTCGGATACGGAATGGGAGGGGGAGTTGAAGTGCTGAGCCACCGGGAGGTCGGGTTGGTTATTGCGGACCGAGCGGAGGTGTTCGGCGAAACGATCGCCAAGCCTCCGCTTGGTCCCACCAATATAGATCATCTGGCATCTGGAGCAGCGGATGCAGTAGATGAGGTTGGAGGAGGTGCAGGTGAACCTCTGTCGGACCATTTAAAATGGTCATGAGCCAGAACCTGAAGTGGTAGCCAGAGAAATTGCCATTATTCGAATTTGAGGCTAAATAATTTCCACGCGTGCTTAGTTAACATGCAAATTCACAACCTACTATTTGGGAATGTTTTTCTTTCTTATTAATTGTTTTACTGACACCCTAACTGCGCGCTACTCTTTTGCAAACTCTGACTGGTAGATTTATCTTTATGTTTGTGGGTTGTAACTCCCATGAGGAAATATTGAAAAATCTAATATCTTTAAAAAAAATAAATTCATGTTATTTCAGCTTCAGTTGTAAGCTTACATGTTAGTCATCTGTAATTTTTTCAATATGATAGATTGTTCAACTGTCATATTTATGTCACTGATATTTATTTTGCTCATTGTAAAATGTTTCAAATTTTTGCAATATAAATAATTGTTCTTTTTATTGATTGTGTGTGATAACTGCTCAAACAGATGAATGAGGGTCCAGCAGGACTGCCAACTCTCACGCATTTAGCGTATGACTCACGCATTTGACGAAATTCTCACGCTCTCACGCTGATGACAGAAGTTCTCACGCTCAAAACAGTATATATTTTTTAATATAATAAATAAAGTCACACTCCTCCACACTCACCAATAAGAATAGTTTTCTGTCGGCGGGTTTCCCGTAAAGATCGAGCAAAGATGGCTTAAGCCCATCGCACACTATTTAAAATGGCAATGTAGACAAAAATGCTGGAGAAACTCAGCGGGTGAGGCAGCATCTGTGTCTGAGTTTGGCCCTTCTTCAGACTTAAGCATTTCTCCAGCATTTTTGTCTACCACTCCATAGATGCTGCCTCACCCGCATTCACATTCCTGTGCAGATAGATGGTGATATAGGTGAGACGCGGCGGTGGCCCCAGCACCCCCCCCCCCCCCCCCCCCATACTGCTCATACCTCCCACCCTCAACTCCAGCTGCTCTGCGTCCAGCGGCCGCTCTGTCCACCAAAGATCCTATAGCAAGCTCCGCTATAGGATCTTTGGTCCACACCGCATGGAGTTTTAACACCGGCCCGGAGACAGGAGCGGACCGGGTGAGTGGGGGCGTCGGTGCTGCCTCTGGACCCGTGAGGATGAATCTCGGGCTATAGCTCCGCTCCGATGCCCGACCCCCTGGTCACTGTCCCCACCAGACCCCCGGGTTACTGACCCTCATCTCCCCCGGACCCCAGCTGGACAGAGCACCTGGGCTGGCCCGCATTCGCAGGGAGGGGGAGAGAGAGGGAAATTCACCCCGGACATCGCCAAGTCTCCGCTCACTCCGGGTGTTGTCACCGCTTCACTGACACACACTCTCACATACAACCTAACACACACCCTTACACAGACACTGGCATACACAAGGTTTAAAGGGATATGGGTCAAATGTGGATGAATGGGACTAGTTTAGATGGGGCATCTTGATCTGCATGGACAAGTTGTGATGAAGTTTCCATGCTGTAAGACTATGACACCCTGTTGAAAGGGTGCAATTGCTCTGGTGAGGATCCAGGGGCGATTTATGAACATATTGGCAAAGCTGGAATTTTTTTTTCACTTTTAAGAAAGATTTGATAACTGGGATTGTATTCTCTGCAGCAACGGAAGTGAAGAAAATACTTAGTTGAGGTGAATAATATTATGGGAATAGGACCTGTTTCGCTTAACAAAGAGTGTAGGAAGGAACTGCAGTTGGTGGTTTAAACTGAACATAGACACTAAAAGCTGGAATAACTCAGCAGGACAGGGAGCATCTGGAGAGAAAGAATAGGTGATGTTTCGGGTCGAGACCTTCTGACTGAAGAGGTTGAAAACCAGCCATAAAACACAATGACTGGAGATGTATGTTATCCAACTAAGGGCAGAAATCAGAATCATGTGTTCATCTTTATTGACGTGACACCATAATAAATATATTACAGAAAAAAATAATTTAATGGGGTGGCAGGGTGGCGTACCGGTATAGTTGATGCCTTGCAGCACCACAGACCCATATTGGCTCCTGACTACGGGTTCTGTCTGTACAGTATTTTTACATTCTCCTTAGGACCACATGGTTTTCTCTGGATATTCTGGTTTCTCCCACATCTGAAAGAAGTGCAGGTTTGTAGGTTAATTGACTTCTGTAAATTGTCCCTGGCGTGTAGGATACAACTGGTGTATGGTAGATTACTGGCCGGTGTGGACTTGGTAGGCTGAAGGGCCTGTTTCCATATAAATGTTTTACATATATATCTTAATTTCATTGAACCATATATGGTTGAATATGTGGCATTATTTTTGTCTTGTTCCTATAGTCAAAGGGTAAGATTGATTGATTTATTTGTGCAGAACAGTGATGGAAGCCTGACTCCTCTTGCCTTGTTTTTGTTTCTCTATATATATGCATAACAGCATGAATTATAATCTATTTCCATACATGAATATACTAAGGTCATTCATGTGCTGTACCTGTTGATCAGAGCCTGGCTCTACTGTGGAATGTAATTAGGAATGTAATTTAGCCTAACCTTATTCATACCTAATCCAATTTGAAGCATAAATGATTCACCTCCTCCCACACCCTCCCCCCCCCATCCCCCTCGGTTGCTACGCTCCCTCGCAATTTCTCACTCTCAACTCTCACCCAATGTTGGCAGTCCTGGGGTCCAGTCTGAACAAGTGTCCCACACTTTTAATAACATTTAGGGGTGGGAGATTGCAACCTTCACGTGGTCCGCCCTGTTTTAACCAATGCAATCAACCTGGCGTGCACAATCAATTAAGATCAATTAGAACAAGTTGTCCTACAACTTTAGGCTATGCACGCCATACGCAAGAAGAAGAAGAAGAATATTTAAATAAATGTATTGTTAATTTTAGTGGCATGGTATCTTTTGCGTCCAGAATAAGTGCCATGTTTGTCTAGATAGCAATTTAATTTCTTCACTAAACCAACAATGATAGGCTCTGCCAATGCAAGGCCTTATTTTCAAAGCTAAACCAGTAACAGTATTATTACGTACCTCCATGGTCTTTCCGTTCTAACTTATTTATTAACCTGTTTCTATAATCCATCATTGTGGAAAGTCAGACCATTGTGATTTTCATGCATTTGCAGCCTTGAATGGGAAATGATGCATCAGTGTGGTTCAGATCAATTCAAAATTGACCCAACAAGCGACAGGTTGACAAATTTCACAGAGACCACAAGGATAAAGTGAAGGCATTCAACTAATATTGTTTTGTATGAGTACAAAAGTTAATTGGCAGTAAGAATCTACAAATGTCGGAATCGTGAGCAAAAGTGCCGGACAAAAGGAACTGCAGATGCTGGAATCCTGTGTGGAACACAAAATGCTGGAGTAAGACAGTATTTCTATAGCACATTTCAGTACGAGATTTGATAGTTGTGGGGGATAGAAAGCGGGAAAGGAGATGAGGGGTGGAGCAAGACCTGGCAAGTGATAGGTGGATACAGGTGAGGGGAGGGGGAGTTGATTGTCAAATAGGTGGAAAAAAGCTTGATATGAAAGGGGCACAACAGGGTATTGATAGGGTGAGTAAAATATAAATCCGGAGGGAGGGATATAGGTGGAAGAAAATGGGTGTGCACCAGGGTCATTGGAGGATGTGGTGAAAGAAGAGAATAAAATGATGTGGGATGTTACCTTATATTGGATAATTGAATGTTCATACCATTAGATTGTAAGCTACCCAAGTGGAATATAACACACTGTTCCTCATTTTCGTGTAGTGGAGTGCTGGAAGAACTCAGTGGGTCAGGCAGCTTCTTCAGTATTAAATAGAGTCCCAACACAAAACGTTGTCTATCCCTCCACAAATGCTACCAGACCTGCTGAGCACTTTGTAGATAAAGATAGAGACACAAGGTAGACAAAAATGCTGGAGAAACTCAGCAGATGAGGCAGCATCTGTGGAGCGAATGAAATAGGCGATGTTTCGGGTCGGGTCTGAAGAAGGGTCTCGACCCAAAACGTCGCCCATTTCCTTCGCTCCGTAGATGCTGCCTCACCCACTGAGTTTCTCCAGCATTTTTGTCTACCTTTGATTTTCCAGCATCTGCAGTTCCTTCTTAAACATTGTATAATAGCATAGGTCATTGCAGTCAGTAATTAATCCATGGCTATGGAGTTATGACCCAAATGAGTGAGGTACTGTGGTGTTGAGCAATTTAAGTGGAATGTGCAAGGTGCTGGTTTTCAACCGTAGCCCCATGCCTGGATCTGTGTCTTCAGACTTGAAGCTCAGACATGAGAATTAAGGGACAGAAGTTTAGGGGTAACGTGAGGGGGAACTTCTTTACTCAGAGGGTGGTGGCTGTGTGGAATGAGCTTCCAGCAGAGGTGGTGGAGGCAGGATCGATTTTAACATTTAAAAGTAAAGTGGTTAGGTATATGGACGTGAAGGGAATGGAGGGGTATGGTCTGAGTGCAGGTAGATGGGACTAGGGGAAAACAAATGGTCGGCACGGACTGGAAGGGCCGAGAGGGCCTGTCTCCGTGCTGTAATTGTTATATGGTTATATCTGTCTCACCACATGTCTCATTTTTTACATCGAAAATATTCCTGAAAATCTAACCCTTTGACCAAATCTCAATCATCAACCAAATATTATATGACCCGACGTCAAACACTTTGGGGCATTTTACCATGTCAAATGAACTACGGAAATACAGGTTCTTGTAAGTTTACTGTAAACAAATAATTGAACCAACAAAGTAAACTAAACTATTTTTATATCACTAATTTTTCACGATGAGTTTTATTTTGAAGCACATGGATGAAAAAAGATTCAGCTCTTTGTAAGAAGGGATGCTGTGCAATTTAGTTTCAAACCCAAACATTTGGGCCTGCATCCATTTTATCAGCACTGAGTGAATTGCATAATTACTGGGCTGGATGAAGTGGTGGGAAAGGAATGAAGGAGGAATCCGCCACTCACTGCTACTTTGATGACTTGTTGAAAAAACATTTGCAGATTTTTGATTTTTCGGTGAGACGCCGAGACGTGGAGGCTTTTCCAATTCTGCATTAAATACTCCCTTCCCATTGCATTTAAGCCACTTTCAACCCATTCCAAGGAAATTAAGTTCTGGTTCTCTTCTTTGGTGTCTATAGGTGTCCTCTCCCCATTAATAGTATAGTAGAACTTGGAGTTTAGGAGTTTCAACAGTGCACACGATGAAGAAAACACTTCAACACTAATAATTTTTACAGGAAATGAACCAATATTATGTAAATGGGAGTCATAAACAATATTAAGTATTGTATTCATTCTCACTGTAGTAGCTTTTGCTTTGATTTTCTGCAAAGCTTCCAGCAGAGGTTCGATCTGAAAAAAGTCAGCTTCTCTGTTCAGAAGACCCAGTTCTTGGAAATCATCTGGAAGGTCCAAATGTGATGTACGAATGAAATTCAGGATGTAGCGAAAGATTTTTCCGTCTCTGTCAATGAAGCAGTTTCCTTGTAAATCTTTTTTAATGGGTAACGTTCCACCAAACATTGAACCAAGCATAGAATCTGGATAGCGAGTTAACGTAGTCAGGGAAGTGGTGTACAATCTTCCCCCTACATTCAGCGTAATTGGTTCAGACATGGTGATGTCTTAAATTAATTTCTGTAAGAAAAAGGAAAATATGGGATCCAAAAAAGTATCTGAAAGTTTAAAATAAAACTGCCTTTGTTGTTATGGCCTGGACTGCTATATTCTGGCACTTACTGATATAACATGTCATGAGTACAGCTTGCAGACATCATGGAGAAAGCAGTTCAGCTAAACTTAAAATAGATATAAAAAGCTGGAGTAACTCAGCAGGTCAGGCAGCATCTCTGGAGAAAAGGAATAGGTGACGTTTCAGATCGAGATCCTTCTTCAGTCGGGGAAAGGGAAACAAGAGATTTAGTGAGATATAGAATAAATGAATGAAAGATATGCAAAAAAGTAATGATGGTCAAGGAAAGGTGGAACCCATAATGGTTCATTGTTGGCTGTGGGCTACGAATATGAAGAACACGGTCTAACCTGCTGAGTTACCCCAGCTTTTTGTGTCCATCTTTGGTTTAAACGCGCATCTGCTGTTCCTTCACATTTTGTCAGCTAAACTTAAGATGCATTTACACAAACAACATATTCCCACCCCCACTCTCCCAATTTCTGACAGTTTTCATCTTGTGACATTTGAGTGACACTTCCAATCCAGGAAACATTTTATGCCATGGGACTTTCCCAGCAAGAACCACAATGAGAGCACATCTTTCCATAACATCCATCATACCTTTGCCTTTAGCATCAGTGTCCATATAGCTATTATGAGTAGGACATGGAGTATTTTCCAACCTCTAACCCAGGACAAACTACCAATATTTCAGCTCAGAACAAGTCACCCAACATTAATGGACAATCGCAGATGCAGATCTGTATCGGAAGTCAGGGGGTGTTGGTGGAAGCAGATATAATACTGGCATATAAGAGGCTTTTTGACAGGCACACAGGCATGTAGGGCTGCGGCAATATGGATCACATGCAGGGACAGTAAATTAATTTAACTTGGTTTCAAGTTTGGCATGGACATTGTGGATTAAATAATATGTTGCTATGCTGTATTGTGATATGTTCTCTCCCTTGTATGCATAAAATCTGAATTATTGAGTTATCTTGTAGCTATGTTTGTAAAAAAAACAGCTAATTTTTACAGAGCAACTAATTTTCTCTGTGCAGATTCCACAGCTAATATAAAAGGGGATTTCCAGCAATCTTATTAACTTTAAATTCTCAGACACTACTTGGTAACTGTAAAATGGCTCCTGGGAATGGGATGTATATTTGCATCATTGATAAAAATGAACAATTACCTTTTAAAAAAAAAAGCGTTACTTGTTTTGGAAGTAAAAAGCTATCATGTGAATAACGTTAGTAAAATTAACGCGACTGTTTCTTCAAACGTATTCCCAATTTGCTATTCTAAAAAAATCTTCTGTGAATGATGAAATATAGAAACATAGAAAATAGGTGCAGGCGTAGGCCTATGGTTGATCATCCAAAATCAGTACCCCGTTCCATCTTTTTCCACATATCCATTGATTCCCTTAGCCCTAAGAGCTAAATCTAACTCTCCAGTGAATTGGTCTCCACTGCCTTCTGTGGCAGATAATTCCACAGATTCACAACTCTCTGGGTGAAAAAGGTTTTCCTCATCTCAGTCCTAAATAACCCACCCCTTATACATAAACTGTGACCCCTGGTTCTGGACTCCCCCAACATCGGGAACAATTTTCTTGCATCTATCCTGTCCAATCCTCTAAGAATGTTATGTTTCTATAAGATCTCCTCTCATCATTATAAATTCCAGCGAATACAAGACCAGTCGACCCATTCTTTCATCATATATCAGTCCTGCCATCCCGGGAACTAACCTGGTGAACTTACGCTGCACCCCCTCAATAGTAACGTCCTTCCTCAAATAAAGAGACCAAAATTGCACACAATATTCTAGGTGCGGTCTCACTAGGGCCCTGTAGAACTGCAGTCGGACCTCCTTGCTCCTAAACTCAAATCCTCTCGCAATGAAGGCCAACATGCCATTGGTTTTCTTCACTGCCTGCAGTACCTGCATGCTTACTTTCAGTGGCTGTGTACAAGCACACCCATGTCCCGTTGCACCTCCCCTTCTCCTAATCTGACATCATGCAGATAATAATCTACTTTCCTGTTCTTGCCACCAAACCTCACATTAATCCACATTATACTGCATCTGCCATGCCTCTGCCCACTCACCCAACATATCCAAGTCTCCCTGCAGCCTCATAGCATCCTCCTCGCAGCTCACAGTCACCCAGCTTTGTGTCAACCACAAACTTAGATATGTTAATCAATAATGTTTTATTATTATTGTTTAATGTTTTACGTATCATTCTTAACTGTCACTGTATGTCATGTTGTCACTTGCGGGCGGAGCACCAAGGCAAATTCCTTGTATATGAATACTTGGCCAATAAACTTATTCATTCCCATTGAGGGTAGGGAAGATTCAAACAAGAGGGCATGACATGAGAATTAAGGGACAGAGGTTTCGGGGTAACGTGAGGGGGAACTTCTTTACTCAGAGGGTGGTGGCTGTGTGGAATCAGCTTCCAGCAGAAGTGGTGGAGGCAGGATCGATTTTAACATTTAAGAGTAAAGTGGATAGGTATATGGACGTGAAGGGAATGGAGGGGTATGGTCTGAGTGCAGGTAGATGGGACTAGGGGAAAACAAATGGTCGGCACGGACTGGAAGGGCCGAGAGCGCCTGTTTCCATGCTGTAATTGTTATATGGTTATTCATTCATTCATGTTACATTTAATTCCCTAGTCACTGCCTGCCATTCTGAAAAGGACTCGTTAATTCCTACTCTTTGCTCTCTGTCCAACCAGGAAAATCCGGTGCAAAGCATTATATCGGCAAAGAATTATATAGTTCACTTCACAAATTGCTTGGTGTTTAACGAATTTTGAAAAGTCCAATTAATCTCTAAAGGAATCCTCTAAAATACTGAATGCAGCAAAGTATCTTTAAAGGAATTATAGTCAAAACACTGCAAAATGCTTCAATATTATCTCTGCCCACTAACTCATGCATTTGGAAAGCTTTTCAACTACACCTATTACTTACCTACCAAACTGCAGAATATTCTGTATTTAACAGCTTTAAAGGGAGCAACAAAAACAAGGTCACACCCAAAACGCTGAATTTTACACACCTGTTTAAATATTATTTCGATCATGCGATTATTCCAATGTGTACGTTCTTGCATATCTTTTTGTGTTCCAAAAAGCTATCTTTTTGGAACACAATCAGCCAGCTACTAAATCTAATTGAAGGGTTGGCGAAAAATGCAAGGAAATCTTACACGGGGAGAGAACAATGCAGGAATTCCAAACCTTACCTTCGATACATAAGGTTGCACAGAACAGCCTTCTGAGATAGGCATTTTAATTTCTCCCATAATGCACTTCAGTTGAAGTCCTTTCAAAACAAACCTGATATACAGGAATTGTGTAACATCTCTGGGAGGCATTAGGTAAACCCTTCTGCAAACATTTACTGCCTTTCTGCTCAAATAAAAGGTTGTGCAATAAAACTACTCCAACAGCTGCACCACTTCGTCCAAAACCAGTTGATCTGCAAAGTGATAGTTCTGCACAATGTAGTAGAACTACCCAGCAGGTCAGGCAGCAACTGTGGAGAGAGAAACAGAATTAACATTTGTGGTTGAAGATCCTTCATCGCAATCCGGAAATGATAGAAAACAATCATATTTTTAAGGTGGACACAAAATGCTGGAGTAACACAGCAGGACAGGCAGCATCTCTGGGGAGAAGGAATGGGTGATGTTTCGGGTCGAGACCCTTCTTCAGACTCCTATAAATCATATTTTTAAGTTGTTTAGCGAGGAACTGCAGATGCTGGAGACAGTTTCAAAAGGCTGGAGTAACTCAGTTGTGTTGTTTCTGTTAGGATAGAGACACAAGGAGACTGAATGTCACAGTGATGCTAGTGTCGGGCTGAAGGTGTGAATGTTTTTAAATGCAGTCGCTCTGTCTGGAGGAGATATGAACAGAATGAGATGAATGACAACAGTAGGGTGAGAATAATTTCATGCCTCAACTTTGAGATGCAAAACAACTGCTCTACACCGATATCTGCATCAGGCGGAGTGTAAAGCCAAGGCACGTGGGCACCAAGTGTCACTACCTGCTGAGGCTCTACCTGTCCCCGGTGTTGCGAAGGATGGACATTGCTGCACCATCTGACCTTCGTAGAAAGTCAGATTTGACACCTTTGACCACAAGTCCATCGGGCGGTAGTCAGCACGGAACGGGAAACTGCAGGGAAATGACCAGCTTGTCTGGCAAAATGTCTCATCGCCAGAACTCACCAACAAGCACCAAGAACTGGCTTGTCTGGCGGTGGGGGGAGCCCTCCCAGTCAGATCCTCCCTGCACCATTGGAACCTCACTGCCAGCGCACGCTGCCCTCGGGACGGCTGCTATGGAGAGGAGACGGTTGCCCACCTCTTTGCGGAGTGTGGATTCGCAAAGAGAGTCTGGAGAGGTCTGCAAGGGTCCCTTTCACGGTTTATTCCGAACAGTTCCATCACAGAGGACTCTGTGATTTACTGACTGTTCCCAGGGATGCATTCAGAGACTGACATCGAGTGCTGCTGGAAGGTCATCAACTCGGTGAAAAACGCTCTTTGGTCTGCCAGCGCGTTGTTCAGCGGAGCGAGATGTCAGGGAATGTTGCCGACTGGCCCGCTGCAGACTGCAGGAGTACGTGCTTTGGGATGCAATGATGCTCGGTGCAGCCAACGCCAAGGCTCGGTGGGGGAGGGCCACAGTCAGGGTTCCTTCTGCTGCTGGACATCGGGGGCACGGTATGGTGGAGACACCCTTCAAAATAAGGGAAGGGATCCCATGCCAGTGGGCCATGTGAGTGGCAAGGGTGGGGGATAAATTTGTGAAATTTGAGCAAAGTATGTAATCCGAAAATGTCGGATTAATTTTTTGCACGGTTCATGTATTGTATATATTTATTACCTGAATAAAGTCTATTTTTAAATGTAAAAAAAAAAAAATGAAATAAAAGAGATGATTAGAGTTACCCAGCAGGTCAGGTATAATCAGTGAGGGAGAAAGACTGAGTTAACATTAAAACATTTTGTCTCATTAGAATTGGCCAGTTAGAAACATAGAAACATAGAACATAGGTGCAGGAATAGGCCATTCGGCCCTTCGAGCCTGCACCACCATTCAATATGATCATGGCTGATCATCCAACTCAGTACGAAGTGGCGGCGCTGCCCTGGCAGCATCGGCTCGCCTGCAGTCCGTCTTTTTTTCTATTTATTTGTTGTTTTGTTTTTAGCGTTAGTTTGAGTTATTATGTAGTGTACGTGGGTGGGAGAAACGTTCTTAGTCTCTTCCTTTTGGGGACCTTTCTTGTCGTATCCCCCGTCCCCGTCTCCGTCTGCGCTGAGGCCTATGGAAGCTGGTGGCCTCCAACTTTAACTGCGACCGACCCGAGGATCCGAGGCAGAGCCAGCCAGGACTTACCAGCGCGGGGCTGGCCGACTTCGGGGCTGTGGCGAGTTCAGGCGTTCCGGCGGCCCGACTCGGAGCTGTGGCGGCTTTCCGGTGGCGGTGGAGGCGGCAGCGACCTCGGAGGCCTGGCCGCGAGCCCAGTGGACGACATCGTCGGGAACTCGCAGGTCACAGGTTGGTGACCTGTTTTTCCGGAGCTCCCGTGGCAACAGCTGCATCCACTAGACTGGAGGGCAGCAGCTTCGACCGCCCCGGGCCGCGGAGTTGAACCGGACCGCGGTTCACCCGCGGGACTTATTTACATCACCCGGTGCGGTCACAACATTGGAGGCGCGGGTCACCTCAGCGCAGAGGAAGAGGAAGAGGAAGAGGAAGAGACAAAGACAAGATTTTTGCCTTCCACCACAGTGAGGAGGTGTCTGGTGAATTCACTCTGGTGGATGTTAAATATGTGTTTATTGTGTGTTTTTGTTATTTACTATTTGCATGACCGCAGGCAAAAAAATTTCGTTCAGACCGCATAATATAGGGTCATAAATATAGCCAATGACCTGGCCTCAACTACCTTCTGTGGCAGAGAATTCCAGAGATTCACCACTCTCTGTGTGAAAAATGTTTTTCTCATAAAAGACTTCCCCCTTATCCATAAACTGTGACCCCTTGTTCTGGACTTCCCCAACATCGGGAACAATCTCCCTGCATCTAGCCTGTTGTATTGTATTGTATATATTTATTATCATTTTTCCAGAGTACTTACATACCCAGAGGAAACGGAAAAATGTTGCTCAACCAGTGTCCATTCAGTATGCGATAAAAAAGAAATAGAAATAAAAAAAAAACATTTATCATGAGTTCCAATCGGCAGTGGCACGACAATGGCTCTGCTTCAGTGTGTCCAGGTTGGTGTTTGGTGCGCGATACTTTGGCAGGGGACAAAGTCCGTTTATCAGTCTTATAGCCTGCGGGAAGAAGCTGAGGAGCATCCTGCTGGTTTTGCAGCTGATGCTCCTGTACCTCTTCCCAGATGGCAGGATGGAGAATATGTGATGCGATGGGTGGTAGGGATCTTGGATGATGGAGATGGCTCTGCTGATACATCTCTTCCTGTATATGTCCAGCAGGAAAGGGAGTGGAGCACCAATAATCCTGCTGGCAGTCTTCACAATCCTTTCCAGTTGGTGCCGTTCAAGGTCCCAAACAAGGAAGTGATGCCGTAGGTTAATGTGCTCTCGATTGTCCCCCTATAAAAAGTTTGTAGGTGTGCAGTGGGGAGACCTGCTTTCCGTAGTCTTCGGAGAGGGTGTAGTCGCTGCTGGGCTCTCTTGACCAGTGCTGTGGTGTTGGTCGTAGACGTCAGGTCATGTGAGAGTCCTGTCCTGTCCTGTTAAACTCCTTAAGAATTTTGTACGTTTCTATAAGATCCCACCTGAATTTTCTAAATTCTAGCGAGTAAATGCCAAGTCCATCCAGTATTTCTTATAACCATATAACATATAACCATATAACAATTACAGCACGGAAACAGGCCCTCTCGGCCCTTCCAGTCCGTGCCGACCATTTGTTTTCCCCTAGTCCCATCTACCTGCACTCAGACCATACCCCTCCATTCCCTTCCCGTCCATATACCTATCCACTTTACTTTTAAATGTTAAAATCGATCCTGCCTCCACCACTTCTGCTGGAAGCTCATTCCACACAGCCACCACCCTCTGAGTAAAGAAGTTCCCCCTCACGTTACCCCTAAACTTCTGTCCCTTAATTCTCATGTCATGCCCTCTTGTTTGAATCTTCCCTACCCTCAATGGGAAAAGCTTATCCACATCAACTCTGTCTATCCCTTTCATCATTTTAAAGACCTCAATCAAGTCCCACCTTAACCTTCTGCGCTCCAATGAATAAAGACCTAACTTGTTCAACCTTTCTCTGTAACATAGTTGCTGGAACCCTGGCAACATTCTAGTAAATCTCCTCTGTATTCTCTCTATTTTGTTGACATCCTTCCTATAATTAGGAATTTATAATTGGTGTACAAATTGTACACCATACTCCAGAATTGGTCTTACCAATGCCTTGTACAATTTTAACATTACTTCCCTACTCCTATATTCAATGCTCTGATTTATAAAGGCCAGCACACCAAAAGCTTTCTTTACCATCCTATCTACATGCGATTCCACCTTCAGGGAACTATGCACAGTTATTCCTAGATCTCTCTGTTCCACAGCATTCCTCAATTTCCTACCATTTACCATGTACGTCCTATTTTGATTTGTCCTGCCAAGATGTAGCACTTCACACTTATCAGCATTAAACTCCATCTGCCATCTTTCAGCCCACTTTTTCAAATGGCCCAAATCTCTCTGTAGACTTTGAAAATCTACTTCATTATCCACAACATCACCTATCTTAGTATCATTTGCATACTTACTTATCCAATTTTCCACCCCATCATCCAGATCATTGATGTACATGACAAACAACAGTGGACCCAACACAGATCCCTGAGGCACCCCATTGGTCACCGGCTTCCAACCTGACAAACAACCATCCACCATTACTCTCTAGCATCTCCTATTCAGCCACTGTTGAATCCATCTTGCTACTCCGCCATTAACACCCAAAGATTGAACCTTCTTAACCAACCTTCCATGGGGAACCTTGTCAAAGGCCTTACTGAAATCCATAAAGACAACGTCCACTGCTTTACCCGCATCAATTTCACTAGTAACCGCTTCAAAAAATTCAAGAAGATTTGTCAAACATGACCTTCCAGGCACAAATCCATGTTGACTGTTCCTGATCAGACCCTGTTTATCCAGATGCTTATATATATTATCTCTAAGTATCCTTTCCATTAATTTGCCCACCACTGACGTCAAACTAACAGGTCTATAATTGCTAGGTTTATTCTTTGAACCCTTTTTAAACAATGGAACAACATGCGCAGTACGCCAATCCTCCGGCACTATTCCCATTTCTAATGACATTTGAAATATTTCTGTCATAGCTCCTGCTATTTCTACACTAGCTTCTCTCAATGTCCTAGGGAATATCCTGTCACGACTTTTATATTTTTCAAAAGTGTCAGTACTTCCTCCTCTTTGGATCTCATAGTTTCCACAGCTACTCTACTTTTTTCCCTTACCTCACTAGTGTAGAAATAGCTAGGAGCTATGACAGAAATATTTCAAATGTCATTAGAAACGGGAATAGTGCCGGAGGATTGGCGTACTGCGCATGTTGTTCAATATCCCTCTCCTTGGTGAATACCGAAGAAAATAAATTGTTCAATATCTCCCCCATCTCTTTTGGCTCTGCAGATAGCTGTCGATTCTGTCTCTCTAATGGTCCAATTCTTTCCCTTGTTATCCTTTTAACCATATAACATATAACAATTACAGCACGGAAACAGGCCCTCTCGGCCTTCCAGTCCGTGCCGACCATTTGTTTTCCCCTAGTCCCATCTACCTGCACTCAGACCATACCCCTCCATTCCCTTCACGTCCATATACCTATCCACTTTACTCTTAAATGTTAAAATCGATCCTGCCTCCACCACTTCTGCTGGAAGCTGATTCCACACTGCCACCACCCTCTGAGTAAAGAAGTTCCCCCTCACGTTACCCCGAAACCTCTGTCCCTTAATTCTCATGTCATGCCCTCTTGTTTGAATCTTCCCTACCCTCAATGGGAAAAAGGTATCCACGTCAACTCTGTCTATCCCTTTCATCATTTTAAAGACCTCAATCAAGTCCCCCCTTAACCTTCTGCGCTCCAAAGAATAAAGACCTAACTTGTTCAACCTTTCTCTGTAACATAGTTGCTGGAACCCTGGCAACATTCTAGTAAATCTCCTCTGTACTCTCTCTATTTTGTTGACATCCTTCCTATAACTAGGCGACCAAAATTGTACACCATACTCCAGAATTGGTCTTACCAATGCCTTGTACAATTTTAACATTACTTCCCTACTCCTATATTCAATGCTCTGATTTATAAAGGCCAGCACACCAAAGGCTTTCTTTACCACCCTATCTACATGCGATTCCACCTTCAGGGAACTATGCACAGTTATTCCTAGATCCCTCTGTTCCACAGCATTCCTCAATTCCCTACCATTTACCATGTACGTCCTATTTTGATTTGTCCTGCCAAGATGTAGCACTTCACACTTATCAGCATTAAACTCCATCTGCCATCTTTCAGCCCACTTTTCCAAATGGCCCAAATCTCTCTGTAGACTTTGAAAATCTACTTCATTATCCACAACACCACCTATCTTAGTATCATCTGCATACTTACTTATCCAATTTTCCACCCCATCATCCAGATCATTGATGTACATGACAAACAACAGTGGACCCAACACAGATCCCTGAGGCACCACACTGGTCACCGGCTTCCAACCTGACAAACAGCCATCCACCATTACTCTCTGACATCTCCCATTCAGCCACTGTTGAATCCATCTTGCTACTACTCCGCCATTAACACCCAAAGATTGAACCTTCTTAACCAACCTTCCATGGGGAACCTTGTCAAAGGCCTTACTGAAATCCATATAGAAAACATCCACTGCTTTACCCTCATCAATTTCCCTAGTTACCGCTTCAAAAAATTCAAGAAGGTTTGTCAAACATGACCTTCCAGGCACAAATCCATGTTGACTGTTCCTGATCAGACCCTGTTTATCCAGATGCTTATATATATTATCTCTAAGTATCCTTTCCATTAATTTGCCCACCACTGACGTCAAACTAATAGGTCTATAATTGCTAGGTTTTCTTTGAACCCTTTTTTAAACAATGGAACAACATGCGCAGTACGCCAATCCTCCGGCACTATTCCCGTTTCTAATGACATTTGAAATATTTCTGTCATAGCTCCTGCTATTTCTACACTAACTTCCCTCAATGTCCTAGGGAATATCCCGTCAGGACCTGGAGACTTATCCACTTTTATATTTTTCAAAAGTGTCAGTACTTCCTCCTCTTTGAATCTCATAGTTTCCATAGCTACTCTACTCTTTCCCCTTAACTCACCGAGTTCAATATCCTTCTCCTTGGTGAATACCGAAGAAAAGAAATTGTTCAATATCTCCCCCATCTCTTTTGGCTCTGCAGATAGCTGTCCATTCTGGTTCTCTAATGGTCCAATTTTATCCCTCATTATCCTTTTGCTATTAATATAGCTGTAGAAACCCTTTGGGTTTACTTTCACCTTTCTTGCCAAAGCAACCTCATATCTTCTTTTAGCCTTCCTAATTTCTTTCTTAAGATTCTTTTTACATTCTTTATGCTCCTCTAGCACCTCATTTACTCCATGCCTCCTATAATCATTGTAGATATCTCTCTTTTTTCGAAACAAGTGTCCAATTTCCCTTGAAAACCATGGCTCTTTCCAATTGTTTACTATTTCCTTTCAACCTAACAGGGACATAAAGATTCTGTACTCTTACAATTTCCCCTTTAAATGTCCTCCATTTCTCTTCTACATCCTTCCCATGAAACAAAGTGTCCCAATTCACTCCTTTAAAATCCTTACGCATTCCCTCAAAGTTAGCCTTTCTCCAATCAAAAATCTCTACCCTAGGTCCAGTTCTGACTCTCTCCATAATTATATTGAAACTAATGGTATTGTGATCACTGGTCCCGAAGTGCTCACCAACGCATTCCTCCGTCACCTGACCTGCCTCATTTCCTAACAGGAGGTCCAGCACTGCCCCTTCTCTGGTCGATACCTCTATGTACTGCTGCAAACAACTATCCTGCACACATTTTACAAACTCCAAACCATCCAGCCCATTTACAGAATGTGTTTCCCAGTCTATTTTTGGAAAATTGAAATCTCCCACAATCACTACCTTGTGCTTACTACTAATATCTGCTATCTCCTTACATATTTGCTCTTCCAATTCACGCTCCCCATTTGGCGGTCTATCATACACCCCTAAAAGTGTTGCTACACCGTTCCCACTTCTCAGTTCCACCCAAATAGCCTCCCTAGACGAGCCCTCTAATCTCTCCTGCCAAAGCACTGCTGTAATATCTTAATTTTGCTATTAATATAGCTGTAGAAACCCTTTGGATTTACTTTCACCTTTCTTGCCAAAGCAACCTCATTTCTTCATATCAAAGTCCTCACATCCCAGGAATCAGTCTGGTGAACCTTCTCTGTACTCCCTCTATGGCAAGAATGTCTTTCCTCAGATTAGAAGACAAAAACTGTACGCAATACTCCAGGTGTGGTCTCACTAAGACCCTGTACAACTGCAGAACCTCCCTGCTCCTATACTCAAATCCTTTTGCTATGAAAGCAAACATACCATTCGCTTTCTTCACTGCCTGCTGCACCTGCATGCCTACTTTCAATGACTGGTGTGCCATGACACCCAGGTCTCGTTGCATCTCCCCTTTTCCTAATCAGCCACCATTCAAATAATAGTCTACTTTCCTGTTTTTGCCACCAAAGTGGATAACCTCACATTTATCCACATTATACTGCATCTGCCATGCATTTGCCTACTCACCCAACCTATCCAAGTCACCTTGCAGCCTCCTAGCATCCCCCTCACAGCTAACACTGCCCCCCCCAGCTTCGTGTCATCCTCAAACTTGGAGATGTTGCATTCAATTCCCTCGTCCAAATCATTAATATATATTGTAAATAGCTGGGGTCCCAGCACCGAGCCTTGCGGTACCCCGCTAGTCACTGCCTGCCATTCTGAAAAGGACCCGTTTACTCCTACTCTTTGCTCTCCTGTCTGCCAGCCAGTTCTCTATCCACATCAATACTAAACCCCCAATACCGTGTGCTTTAAGTTTGATACTAATCTCTTATGTGGGACCTTGTCGAAAGCCTTCTGAAAGTCCAGATATAACACATCCACTGGTTCTCCCTTATCCACTCTACTAGTTACATCCTCGAAAAATTCTATAAGATTCGTCTGACATGATTTACCTTTAATAAATCCATGCTGACTTTGTCCAATGATTTCACCACTTTCCAAATGTGCTGCTATTCCATCTTTAATTACTGACTAGCAGTTTCCCCATTACCAATGTTAGACTAACTGGTCTGCAATTCCCCGTTTTCTCTCTCCCTCCCTTTTTAAAAAGTGGGGTTACATTAACTACCCTCCAATCCTCAGGAACTACTCGAGAATCTAAAGAGTTTTGAAAAATTATCACTAATGCATCCACTATTTCTGGGGCTACTTCCTTAAGTACTCTGGGATGCAGCCTATCTTGCCCTGGGGATTTATCGGCCTTTAATCCATTCAATTTACCTAACACCACTTCCCGGCTAACCTGGATTTCACACAGTTCCATCCCATTTGACACCAGGTCCCCTGCTATTTCCGTCAAATTATTTATGTCTGCCTTAGTGAAGACAGAACCAAAGTAGTTATTCAATAGGTCTGCCATGTCCTTGTTCCCCATGATCAATTCACCTGTTTCTGACTGCAAGGGACCTACATTTGTTTTAACTAACCTTTTTCTCTTCACATATCTATAAAAACTTTTGCAGTCAGTTTTTATGTTCCCTGCCAGTTTTCTTTCATAATCTATTTTCCCTTTCCTAATTAATCCCTTTGTCCTCGTCTGCTGGACACTGAATTTCTCCTTGTTATCAGTTCTGATAACAAAGTTGAAAAGTTGCTCATCTGGAATTGTTGAATCTGGGTAACTGTTCTGTCAGCACTAACTCGCTTTCCCATATTGGTGTCCTTAGTAGATTTATGTGTATTTACAGAGAACTATGTTTACATATTCTCATGTGTTGTTGCAACTAACATTTTCATTGTTCTCTTTGGGACAAGTTACAATAACAACACTTGACTCTTAATCTCCCCCTTTACAACTTCCATCCCCACTATCTACGGGCCCAGACTGTCCTTCCAGGTGAGGCAGCAAGTTATTTGTTGTATTTTGCAAACTGTCAAGTCAGGTTTATTCGTCACATACACATACGAGATGTGCAGTGAAATGAAAGTGGCAATGCTTGCGGATTGTGCAAAAAACTACAAAACAGAATGTTTTATTAAACAAGATGCTTATTTAAGCAAGACCCATTTGACTGTGTTCAATCCTATACAGCTAAAACTTTCCAATCCATGCAACTGTCCAAAAGTGTTTTAAATCTTGTTATTTTACATGGCACAACCATTATTTCTGGCAGTTCATTCCAAATATGTACCAAAGTCAATGTGAAAAATCTGCTCCTCAGATTCCTATTAAATGGCCAGTGACTAGCGGTGTGCCTCAGGGGTTGGATCTGCGCTTATCGCTGTTTGTCATCTACATCAACAATTTTTTTGAAAAAGTACAAGGCACGATTAGAAAGATTACAATACCATCTACTTTATTGTCACTTGCACTCAGAATGATGAATGAAGATGGATATGAAGAATTATAGTGTGATCAAGATATATGAATTTTGTTGTTGCAGTTTGGCACATATGACAATAAAACACTCTTGATTCTTGAGCTGGGCTCACCTCAGGGATCTGTGTTGGGTCCACTGTTGTTTGTCATATACATCAATGATCTGGATGAGTAAGTATGCAGATGATACTAAGATAGGTGGTGTTGTGGATAATGAAGTAGATTTTCAAAGTCTACAGAGAGATTTGGGCCATTTGGAAACGTGGGCTGAAAGATGGCAGATGGAGTTTAATGCTGATAAGTGTGAAGTGCTACATCTTGGCAGGACAAATCAAAATAGGATGTACATGGTAAATGGTAGGTAATTGAGGAATGCTGTGGAACAGAGAGATCTAGGAATAACTGTGCATAGTTCCCTGAAGGTGGAATCGCATGTAGATAGGATGGTAAAGAAAGCTTTTGGTGTGCTGGCCTTTATAAATCAGAGCATTGAATATAGGAGTAGGGAAGTAATGTTGAAATTGTACAAGGCATTGGTAAGACCAATTCTGGAGTATGGTGTACAATTTTGGTCGCCTAATTATAGGAAGGATGTCAACAAAATAGAGAGAGTACAGAGGAGATTTACTAGAATGTTGCCTGGGTTCAAGCAACTATGTTACAGAGAAAGGTTGAACAAGTTAGGTCTTTATTCTTTGGAGCGCAGAAGGTTTAAGGGGGGACTTGATTGAGGGGTTTAAAATGATGAAAGGGATAGACAGAGTTGACGTGGATAAGCTTTTCCCATTGAGGGTAGGGAAGATTCAAACAAGAGGGCATGACATGAGAATTAAGGGACAGAGGTTTAGGGGTAACATGAGGGGGAACTTCTTTACTCAGAGGGTGGTGGCTGTGTGGAATGAGCTTCCAGCAGAAGTGGTGGAGGCAGGATCGATTTTAACATTTAAAAGTAAAGTGGATAGGTATATGGACGTGAAGGGAATGGAGGGGTATGGTCTGAGTGCAGGTAGATGGGACTAGGGGAAAACAAATGGTCGGCATGGACTGGAAGGGCCGAGGGGGCCTGTTTCTGTGCTGTAATTGTTATATGGTTATATGGTTAAATGGAGTTTAATTCAGGTAAGTGTTATGTTTTGCAATTTGTGAAGTCAAATAATGGTCGGGCTTTCACAGCGAACCCTGAGGAGTGCTATAGGGCAGAGGGATCTAGGAATACTAGTACAGGTCCACCAACGATTTTCCTGCACCCTTAGTTCCAGACGCTTGCCGGGTTATCCATTGTGTCGGACCACAGAGGTATGGGGCCCTGAGAGGAGTCAAACAATGTTGGACCGGTCTGCCTAGGCTGCTGGGGGGGCCGAGATATCAGCCAACTGCCTTGGAAGTTGGCTATGGGAACGGATGTGCCGGCTACGTCGGGCCTGAGTTCCAGAGCCCCGGCCGCAGGGGGCAATTTCGACCAGCCGATCGGATGTAAGGGCACAAAAGTACCAATGAAGTTGAAAACAGCTGCCTCACCCAGAACAGGCGCCACATGTTCGGGGGGGGGGGGGGGGGGGGGGGTCTTCTGGAGGGGATTTCAAATGCACTCTTGTAATTTTATGTGGATTAAAGGAGGTGCCGGACAATCAGTTACCAGAAAATCAGTTGAGCTGATGGCTGTTCTTAGAGAGCTGAAAAAAATTATGAAGGGGATAGGGTGAATGTACAGAGTATTTTTCTCCGGGTAAGGGAATTGGAAACTAGAGAGCATAGGCTGCAGGAAGAGCAGGAAGCTGAGGGCTGTTCTTATAGAGCTGTATAAAGTCGTGAGGGGGATAGGGTGAATGTACCGAGATAGGGGAATCAAAAACTAGAGAGCATAGGCTTAAGGTTAGAGGGGAAAGATTTGATATGAACCTGAGGGGCACTTTTTAAGTACAGGGGTGGTGGGTATATGAAAAGAGCTGCCACAGGAAGTAGTTGAGGCTGGTACAATTGCAACTTTGAAACATTGTTTGGACAGATACATGGATAGGATTCAACACTGGATTAAAAAATAACCAGCTTTCTGATTGTCAACACCAGCTCTGATGCCAGGTTATCATTCTTCCACATGCTGCCCGACTTGCTCTGTACTTTTAACATAAATACATGTGTTTTCCATCCACTGCAGTGTTTTGTATATGGATAAGGGGCAAACACAGGCAAATGGGACTAGCTCAGGGAGAACATCTTCATCAGCACGGAGGAGTTTGGTCTATAGGGACTGTGTCAGTGATGTATGACTCTAAATCTTTCTTCTCTCACTACTGTAAACCTTCGTTCACCCACTAGAGCAACCAAATGTAGATGAGATTACATTTTGCACACCTCCTCCCTGTATGTGAAGAGAAAAAGATTAGTTAAAACAAATGTAGGTCCCTTGCAGTCAGAAACAGGTGAACTGATCATGGGGAACAAAGACATGGCAGACCAATTGAATAACTACTTTGGTTCTGTCTTCACTAAGGAAGACATAAATAATCTGCTGGAAATAGCAGGGGATTACGGGTCAAATGAGATGGAGGAACTGAGTGAAATCCAGGTTAGCCGGAAAGTGGTGTTAGGTAAATTGAATGGATTAAAGGCCAATAAATCCCCAGGGCTAGATAGGCTGCATCCCAGGGTACTTAAGGAAGTAGCCACAGAAATAGTGGATGCCTTAGTGATAATTTTTCAAAACTCTTTCAATTCTGGAGTAGTTCCTGAGGATTGGAGGGTAGCTAATGTAACCCCACTTTTTAAAAAGGGAGGGAGAGAGAAAACAGGGAATTACAGACCAGTTAGTCTAACATCGGTAGTGGGGAAACTGTAGAGTCAGTTATTAAAGATGGGATAGCAGCGCATTTCGAAAGAGGTGAAATCATTGGACAAAGTCAGCATGGATTTACGAAATCTTATGAATCTTGACGAATCTTATTGAATTTTTTGAGGATGTAACTAGTAGAGTGGATAAGGGAGAAGCAGTGGATGTGTTATATCTTGACTTTCAGAACGCTTTCGACAAGGTTCCACACAAGAGATTAGTATACAAACTTAAAGCACATGGTATTGGCGGTTCAGTATTGATGTGGATAGAGAACTGGCTGGCAGACAGGAAGCAAAGAGTAGGAGTGAACGGGTCCTTTTCAGGATGGCAGGCAGTGACTAGTGGGGTGCCGCAAGGCTCAGTGCCAGGACCCCAGCTATTTACAATATATATTAATAGTAAGATTAAACGAGAACTTACCAGTTCAGAGTTTGATCGTTATTTTATGAGGAGTAACGATGAGGGATTACGTGAAGAAGCCCCGCCTGGCGCTGGAACGGCATACTTCAAAGCAGCGGCATGAAAAACACAAAACATAATATCCGGAGTAAGATAGTAAGGCTCAACATAGATTTAGAACTACCAGATGATCATTTATTTTATGAGGGTCGGGAGTGGAGGGCACTTAATCCCTCATCGTTACTCCTCATAAAATAACGATCAAACTTCGAACTGGTAAGTTCTCGTTTAATCTTACTATTTTACTTCGGAGTCACGTGAGTGACTACGTGAAGATTTTGAAGCTTTCTGTGTTTTTCATGTCGTAGACTCCTTCCATACGACACTCTGGCTCACACAACATAGTAATGAGCAAAATAACCCATTTTTCCCCCCAAACATTGCCTCAAGTTATGTGATAAATTATTTCACATTATAAAAGAATAAAAGTAATGCCCTTTCTATTGAGAGGCAAGTTTATCACAAAATATCAATTGATATATATAATTTGATGGTATGAACAAAGCAACAGTTATAGAGAACCCAACACTCCATGTCCAATCGTGACACAATGACTGATTTAATTTAATTTAATATTTATTTTACACCCTCCTGTGGTCTTGCATCTTTGCTCGAACGACTCATCCTGTGCCATTCCTGTGAATGTATCTACCTCCTTAACAGAGTAATTTTCCACATTTCAGTATCTAGTTCCACTGAGTGTTATTCAATGTTTAACCATCTAGAATACATTTCTCTAGAACCATCAATTTTACTGAACGTAATGTGGTTTTTTGTGTGTAATAAATAGTGCTGTCTCATTACCACAGAGACTCTTAGTTACTTTAACATATTTCATCAATGTTCACACACACACACACACACACAATGTAAGGCCAGGATATGCTTATAGGTTTACCTTGGTTCCAGCTCTTCTTGGTCTGCTTTGTTTGGTAAATTCATAAACATATATGATAATGTAATCTGTATCCACATATAATTATAACGTAATATTTACAATATTTGCACTCTTATCTTGATACTAAAGTCATCAGCATTATTATTTTCAATGTTAACTTTTTTGAATCATTGATAGAACTGGAGTCCATTGCCTTAGGCAATTCAGGACTATATTGATCTCCAGACTTATGTATTGCAATTTTGGACAGATTGTATATACACATATACATATATATACTTATATTTATATCTACATATATATCACTTTCCATATCGGGATTTTACGAATGAACCTGATAACTTCTCGGTTAGTATATTGTCCGTAAATAGGACGAAAACACTCTGAGCCCTATTATTGGCTCTATCAATTAGATACTCAGAAAAAATGCAATCCACAAGAACTCACATATATCTAATATGACAAATAGTTTTACTGTATACACAGACTTCCAATTTCTTATAAAATATTGGTTTTGTTTTTTTTTCTCTGCAAATTGCAGGTATAACACTTCTTTATACATCATTATTTTATTGTTTTGTTGTTATATTAGTTAAACATTCATAGACTTATTTGACCATTAAACTATTGTAATGGTCTGATCAACCTGCAGATAGTCAATTCATATTTTCATATTATGGATGCCTTTGTACAACAATAAATTACTGCAACTATGAATCATCACAAGTGGTTCAACATCACTCAATATTTATGAAAACCATGAAAGATCCGTTTTAGACCACCAAAATGCGTCTGACAGTGTTTTGCTATATTTTCATCAGATACTGCCCTATCAGACAAAAAAGAGGAACATAAAAACCCATTTTTCCTCATGTAATTGAGAGAAAAGCATCCACCTTTCCTGTTCTTGGTTTACCCACGAGAATATTAGAAAATTTGGTTATTTAATCTGTATACAACCAGATTAATTGTAAGTAATCCATATTAATGACAATGTATTTCCCCCCCTTAATGTGTAGTCTGTGATAACATTGTCTCTTTCTTAGAGATAAACTGCTGGACTAAACATTTTAGAATATGCCACCTCTGTTTACTCAGATAATCACATGATTATTATTTTACTTATCTTATGTGATTTAATATACGCCACATCCGTGGTATTGTACACCTTGTTATGACCTGGACACATCCATAATAGAACAATCGATATTTTAATCCATAATTCTATAATTATAATTCAATAATTAATACAAATGTTTGGACAATTTCTTAGGACAATTCATTTGCATTTACCTGGTATTATTGTCCGTAGTCCCAACAAAGAGACGTATCAATTATCTTTATAAGAATAGATAATATTTTTATCTTACCCAAATATTCACAGAAATTGTCCATCATCTGTTAATACTTGCTTCAGCTTGCAACAGCTGCTAAACTTATAGTTGAAGCAACTTGTGAACCCCCTTTTTTTTTTTTTTTAATCCATTACTTTAATAATGATAATGTATCATTTTGTATTTGTATAAGCCTCTCACAAAGGCATACATATTCTTATCTTCTGTATTTCTTCTTTTGGAGCTTTATTACTCTTACCTAGGCTCCTTTCTAATGGAGGGACAAAGTATGTCAACAAAACCATAAGACATATTTGTATCATGGAACAATTTTCCCCCTCTTATGGTGCTGAATTACTCCTAAATAGTAATTTATGGATATTTATGAATGCCTAAAACATAGGCTTTATGTGATGGGTCAAGTCTTTGCCTTTCAACAGAGTTGTAATTGCAGCACTAATTTGCAGCTGACTCTAATTTAAATGTGATCAAGATAACCATGACCATGTCCTCATTAGTGCAAGTGCTGATCTTATCAGTGCAATTGTTCTTCCAGTATTCTGTTTAACAGCCTTAAACTGGATTTAATCCTTTAGACAATGTTTTAACTTGCACTGCTTGACACATTTTAATTAATTTCAAGCACCTGTAATATTTGATTAACACTTTGTTAATAACAACTGTATTTCAATGTTGAAGATGTTCCATTTTAATAAAATATTCTTACACTGTGAAAGTGTATATAAAACGATGTTTTGTATGGTTTATACCATCACATCTGTACACTGAGGTAATTTATAATATATATATATGTACGTACCCCTTGTTTATTGGAGTTACTTTTGTGTGCAAACCTATAATCAAATTTTTACGTTTTCTTATACAGGTGAACCAATCCTTTCTAATTTTTTGTAGTCCTTAGTTATATTAAATTAATGATCATAATACACCTGTAATCCCCCACAATCGAAGATTTCATGAATTTATTTTGTAACAGTTGTTTCCACCTCTTCCACGTACTTCAGGCCTTCTTTTCCCAATTATATGGGTTTGGATAAGGCTATGTTTGATTATGTTTATTTATCATACTTCTGCCTTAGTTTTGATCCATTATCAAATCTTTATATTGGACCATAATTTATTCCCCCCAAAGTTTAAAGACCAATTCTTTTGTAATCAATACTTTGAATAATCATAAGACAGGTTTTATTCCATAATAATCAGGATTTTAACATAACCTGATTTGATCTGCAACTCTAGAGTGCAGATTTGGTCCCTAAATATTATATATTTCTTCCCAATGAGCTCCACAAACTGATGGCAATTAATTTTCCTTTAAATGTATTGGTTATTTTGCACAATATTTTATTTGTTTTCCATTGAATGGAAATGCCATGCACCAGTTTCAAATACTTTTAAAATCGTATTTCCTTATATCTCATCTAATTGAGACATGGATATCATAACCGGATTCACCGTTGATATCTTTATAACTTAAAAGTTTTATCATATTCTGCTGTTTCACTATAACAGCTTTGGTGAGGCCAAAAATTTTTTTTTTCTTTCATATTTATTTTTCATGGTCTCACTCATACATTCAAGTATCAAACCTAGTACACTTATATTTTTTTATTTTTTTTTATTTTGTGCTGAAGTGTACTTAAAATAAAACATAAAAAGTTTTATTATTATTCTGCTGTTGTAATCATAACAGCTTTAGTGAGAGACCAATTAATTTTTGTTTTCCATGGTTATTTTCCATGGCCTCACTTCTTATTCAGGTGTTGTACTTACACCTGTATATATTTTATATATATATATATATATATTTTCCTGGTGCTGTGGTGGGTACTTCATGACCAGCCACCACTATCAGTGCATTTTTTAGGGTCAGTTTTACATTTTATTTTTACTGCCCTTATTACTCCTGAGTTTTTCATCAAGGAGACTACCTTCAAATCTCTGAGGTAGATATTCCCACCATAATTCATCATATATATTAACATATGAAACCCCTTTAGGGTAGGTTAGGGAATGTTTTTGGGCCTTTTAACCCTTTTTGGCTTGAATTCTTTATTTACTTTATTTTTGGAATCTTTTTTTTTCCATTGGATTTCCACTGACTATTCCTTTTCAAGCCATAACCTTTTTTAGTCTGAAGGCCTTTTATTGAATTTTTTTAAAATTATGGCCTTTCTGACTTTATAAAATTTCCCCCTCCCCCGTGCCAAAAGTTTGTGGAGCGACTAAAAAACCTTTCTAACGTAATTTTGACGGCCACCGGTATCGGAACCGGCTCCGTAATCTCCCGTTCCGATCGCTCCCCTTAGGACGTTCTTTTTTAAAACTCCGTTGTTTTTCAACTTATTTTTTACTTTTAAATTAGTTTTAAATTCTGGTATTCAGTACCAGCCACGGAGTTTTTTAGACCCTGAAAGTGTTTTTCCCCTGCACTTACCTGCGGGCCCGTACCTACCGCTGTCGAGGAGCTGCCTCTGCAGCTCTTGCTCTGCCGTCAGCGTCGACGTAATGCCGTTCCAGCGCCAGGCGGGGCTTCTTCACGTAGTCACTCACGTGACTCCGAAGTAAAATGATTTGGACGAGGGAATTAAATGCAACATTTCGAAGTTTGCAGATGACACGAAGCTGGGGGGCAGTGTTAGGTGTGAGGAGGATGCTAGGAGGCTGCAAGGTGACTTGGATAGACTGGGTGAGTGGGCAAATGCATGGCAGATGCAGTATAATGTGGATAAATGTGAGGTTATCCACTTTGGTGGCAAAAACAGGAAAGTAGACTATTATGTGAATGGTGGCCGATTAGGAAAAGGGGAGCTGCAACGAGACCTGGGTGGCATGGTAAACCAGTCATTGAAAGTAGGCATGCAGGTGCAGCAGGCTGTGAAGAATGCGAATGGTATGTTGGCATTCATAGCAAAAGGATTTGAGTACAAGAGCAGGGAGGTTCTACTGCAGTTGTACAGGGTCTTGGTGAGGCCACACCTGGAGTACTGCGTACAGGTTTGGTCTTCTAATCTAAGGAAAGACATTCTTGCCATAGAGGGAGTACAGAGAAGGTTCACCAGAGTGATTCCTGGGATGGCAGGACTTCCATATGAAGAAAGACTGGATAGACTCGGCTTGTACTCGCTGGAATTTAGAAGATTGAGGGGGGATCTCATAGAAACGTACAAAATTCTTAAAGGGTTGGACAGGCTAGATTCAGGCAGATTGTTCCCAATGTTGGGGAAGTCCTGGACAAGGGGTCACCGTTTAAGGATAAGGGGGAAGTCTTTTAGGACCGAGATGAGAAAATCATTTTTCACACAGAGTGGTGAATCTGTGGAATTCTCTGCCATAGAAGGTAGTTGAGGCCAGTTTGTTGGCTATATTTAAGAGGGAGTTAGATGTGGCCCTTGTGGTAAAGGGATCAGGGGGTATGGAGAGAAGGCAGGTACAGGATACTGAGTTGGATGATCAGCCATGACAGTGCAGGCTCGAATGACAGTGCAGTGCAGGCTCGAATGACAGTGCAGGCTCGAAGGGCCAAATGGCCTACTCCTGCACCTATTTTCTATGTTTCTATGTATGCAAAGGTGACTCTGGAATTTGGACCAAAGGGACTGTGTCCATGATGTATAACTCAAAATCTTTCCTCTCTCACCTTATACCTTTGATTGCCCTCTAGAGAAACCAAATGTAGATTAGGTGGTCATTTTGCACAGCACCTCCTCTCTGTATCAAAGATGACTCTGGACATCCAGTTTAGTTTAATTTAGTTTTTTATTGTCACGTGTAGACTGAAAATCTTTTTTGTAGCGTGCTATCCAGTCAGAAAAAAGACTGTGCATGATTACAATTAAGCCACCCACAGTGTACAGATGGAGGATAAAGGGAATCTAATTTAATGCAAGGTAAAGTCCGATTAATGTAAAATCCGATTAAAGATAGTCCAATGAGGCTGCTCTCTAGTTGGCGATAGGATGGTTCAGTTGCCTGATAACAGCTGGGAAGAAACTGTCCCCAAATCTGGACTTTGTGACAATGTGACAATAATAAACTAAACTGAATTCAATAATTTCAGATATTCAGCTTTTTCATACTGCATCGATACTGGCCATTCTGAAGAAATCTTTCACATGCTGCCTGCTTTGCTGAAAAATTTCAACATCCTCATTTTATTTAACTATATAACCATATAACAATTACAGCACGGAAACAGGCCCTCTCGGCCCTTCCAGTCCGTGCCGACCATTTGTTTTCCCCTAGTCCCATCTACCTGCACTCAGACCATACCCCTCCATTCCCTTCACGTCCATATACCTATCCACTTTACTCTTAAATGTTAAAATCGATCCTGCCTCCACCACTTCTGCTGGAAGCTCATTCCGCACAGCCACCACCCTCTGAGTAAAGAAGTTCCCCCTCACGTTACCCCGAAACCTCTGTCCCTTAATTCTCATGTCATGCCCTCTTGTTTGAATCTTCCCTACCCTCAATGGGAAAAACGTATCCACGTCAACTCTGTCTATCCCTTTCATCATTTTAAAGACCTCAATCAAGTCCCCCCTTAACCTTCTGCGCTCCAAAGAATAAAGACCTAACTTGTTCAACCTTTCTCTGTAACATAGTTGCTGGAACCCTGGCAAACATTCTAGTAAATCTCCTCTGTACTCTCTCTATTTTGTTGACATCCTTCCTATAACTAGGCGACCAAAATTGTACACCATACTCCAGAATTGGTCTTATCAATGCCTTGTACAATTTTAACATTACTTCCCTACTCCTATATTCAATGCTCTGATTTATAAAGGCCAGCACACCAAAGGCTTTCTTTACCACCCTATCTACATGCGATTCCACCTTCAGGGAACTATGCACAGTTATTCCTAGATCCTGTTCCACAGCATTCCTCAATTCCCTACCATTTACCATGTACGTCCTATTTTGATTTGTCCTGCCAAGATGTAGCACTTCACACTTATCAGCATTAAACTCCATCTGCCATCTTTCAGCCCACTTTTCCAAATGGCCCAAATCTCTCTGTAGACTTTGAAAATCTACTTCATTATCCACAACACCACCTATCTTAGTATAATCTGCATACTTACTTATCCAATTTTCCACCCCATCATCCAGATCATTGATGTACATGACAAACAACAGTGGACCCAACACAGATCCCTGAGGCACCCACACTGGTCACCGGCTTCCAACCTGACAAACAGCCATCCACCATTACTCTCTGACATCTCCCATTCAGCCACTGTTGAATCCATCTTGCTACTCTGCCATTAACACCCAAAGATTGAACCTTCTTAACCAACCTTCCATGGGGAACCTTGTCAAAGGCCTTACTGAAATCCATATAGACAACATCCACTGCTTTACCCTCATCAATTTCCCTAGTTACCGCTTCAAAAAATTCAAGAAGGTTTGTCAAACATGACCTTCCAGGCACAAATCCATGTTGACTGTTCCTGATCAGACCCTGTTCATCCAGATGCTTATATATATTATCTCTAAGTATCCTTTCCATTAATTTGCCCACCACTGACGTCAAACTAATAGGTCTATAATTGCTAGGTTTATTCTTTGAACCATTTTTAAACAATGGAACAACATGCGCAGTACGCCAATCTCCGGCACTATTCCCGTTTCTAATGACATTTGAAATATTTCTGTCATAGCTCTTGATATTTCTACACTAACTTCCCTCAATGTCCTAGGGAATATCCTGTCAGGACCTGGAGACTTATCCACTTTTATATTTTTCAAAAGTGTCAGTACTTCCTCCTCTTTGAATCTCATAGTTTCCATAGCTACTCTACTTTTTCCCCTTAACTCACAGAGTTCAATATCCTTCTCCTTGGTGAATACCGAAGAAAAGAAATTGTTCAATAGCTCCCCCATCTCTTTTGGCTCTGCAGATAGCTGTCCATTCTGGTTCTCTAATGGTCCAATTTTATCCCTCATTATCCTTTTGCTATTAATATAGCTGTAGAAACCCTTTGGGTTTACTTTCACCTTTCTTGCCAAAGCAACCTCATATCTTCTTTTAGCCTTCCTAATTTCTTTCTTAAGATTCTTTTTACATTCTTTATACTCCTCTAGCACCTCATTTACTCCATGCCTCCTATAATTATTGTAGATATCTCTCTTTTTTCGAAACAAGTGTCCAATTTCCCTTGAAAACCATGGCTCTTTCCAATTTTTACTATTTCCTTTCAACCTAACAGGGACATAAAGATTCTGTACTCTTACAATTTCCCCTTTAAATGTCCTCCATTTCTCTTCTACATCCTTCCCATGAAACAAAGTGTCCCAATTCACTCCTTTAAAATCCTTACGCATTCCCTCAAAGTTAGCCTTTCTCCAATCAAAAATCTCTACCCTAGGTCCAGTTCTGACTCTCTCCATAATTATATTGAAACTAATGGTATTGTGATCACTGGTCCCGAAGTGCTCACTAACTCATACCTCCGTCACCTGACCTGCCTCATTTCCTAACAGGAGGTCCAGCACTGCCCCTTCTCTGGTCGATACCTCTATGTACTGCTGCAAAAAACTATCCTGCACACATTTTACAAACTCCAAACCATCCAGCCCATTTACAGAATGTGTTTCCCAGTCTATTTTTGGAAAATTGAAATCTCCCACAATCACTACCTTGTGCTTACTACTAATATCTGCTATCTCCTTACATATTTGCTCTTCCAATTCTCGCTCCCCATTTGGCGGTCTATAATTCACCCCTAAAAGTGTTGCTACACCGTTCCCACTTCTCAGTTCCACCCAAATAGCCTCCCTAGACGAGCCCTCTAATCTATCCTGCCAAAGCACTGCTGTAATATCTTCTCTGACAAGCAATGCAACACCTCCCCCTCTGGTCCCTCCAATTCTATCACACCTGAAGCAACGAAATCCTGGAATATTTAGTTTCCAATCACAGCCCTCCTGCAACCATGTTTCACTGATTGCCACAACATCATATTTCCAGGTGTCAATCCAGGCTCTAAGTTCATCCACCTTACTTACAATGCTCCTAGCATTAAAATATACACATTTTAGAAACCCACCATCCCTTATTCTCTGTCTATTATCTTTTTCATCTTTCTCGCCTACATTTTGGGTCCGAGTGCTTCCCTTCTCTGCCTCTTGCCCCACACCCTGACCCCCAGCCCCCTCTACCCGAGTCCCTCCCCCCAGCCTTTCAAGTTTAAAGTCTCCCCAGTAGCCTTTGCAAATCTCCCTGCCAGGATATTGGTCCCCCTCGGGCTCAAGTGCAACCCGTCCTTTGTGTACAGATCATGCCTTCCCCAAAAGAGGTCCCAGTGATCAAGAAACTTGAATCCCTGCCCACTGCACCAGTCCCTCAGCCACGCATTTATCCTCCACCTCATTTCATTCCTACTATCACTGTCACGCGGCACAGGCAGTAATCCAGAAATTGTTACCCTTTTGGTCCTTCTCCTTAACTTTCCCCCCAACTCCCTAAATTCTCCCTTCAGGACCTCGTCACTTTTTCTGCCTATGTCATTGGTACCTATGTGTACCACAACATCAGGCTCCTCTCCCTCCCTTATCAGAATCTTTTGGACACGTTCTGACACATGCGAGACCCTGGCACCAGGGAGGCAAACTACCATCCGGGTCTCCCGACTGCGTCCACAGAATCGCCTATCCGACCCCTTAACTATAGAGTCCCCTATTACAATTGCCCTCCTCTTTTTGTTACCCTTCTGAGCATCAGGGCCGGTCTCTGTGCCGGAGGCCCGGCCGCTGTTGCTGCCCCCAGCTAGGCTGTCCCCTCCAATCGTACTCAAACCCGAGTACCTATTTTCCAGGTGTACGGTCACAGGGGTACTCTCTAGCCCCTGCCTCTGCCCCTTGCCCTTCCTAACTGTGACCCAATTGTCTGCCTCCTGTGGTTTGGGAGTGACTACCTCCCTGTAGCTCCTCTCTATGACCTCCTCACTCTCCCTGACCAGACGGAGGTCATTGAGCTGCTGCTCCAGGTTCCTAACACAGTCCTTTAGGAGCCCCATCTCAACACACCTGGCGCAGATGTGGATGTCTGGAGGGCTATCAGATTCCCTGACCTCCCACATCTGACATCCAGAACAGTACACTGCCCTGGCCTTCATACTGCCCCCCTTACACCGGATACAATATAAAGTACACAACAAACTGCTGGGATCTGACTGCCGATCAGCTGCTTACCCTGGTCCACTTCCCACCAATCAGCGGCTTCCTCAAAAAAAAACCCACTTCTCCAAATGGAATGTTATGGATTTCGGCAAGCTCCTGTGGGCCTCTGAAAAAACAAGCCCCGCGCTTGATTTTAAACCTTACCAGTCGGGTGTCGCTCCTCCCCCTCCTCCTCTTCCAACGGCTCCAGTGGGCCTCTGAAAAAACAAGCCCCGCTCTTGATTTTAAAGCTTACCAGTCGGGAGTCGCTCCTCCCCCTCCTTCTCTTCCAACGGCTCCTGTAGGCCTCTGAAAAAACAAGCCCCGCGCTTGATTTTAAACCTTACCGGTCAGGTGTCGCTCCTCCCCCTCCTTCTCTTCCAACGGCTCATGTGGGCCTCTGAAAAAACAAGCCCCGCGCTTGATTTTAAACCTTACCGGTCGGGTGTCGCTCCTCCCCCTTCCTTCTCCTCTTCCAACGGCTCCTGTGGGCCTCAATTTAAGATTTCCATCAATTGCAATATAACCATATAACAATTACAGCACGGAAACAGGCCCTCTCGGCCCTTCCAGTCCGTGACGACCATTTGTTTTCCCCTAGTCCCATCTACCTGCACTCAGACCATACCCCTCCATTCCCTTCACATCCATATACCTATCCACTTTACTCTTAAATGTTAAAATCGATCCTGCCTCCACCACTTCTGCTGGAAGCTCATTCCACACAGCCACTGAGTAAAGAAGTTCCCCCTCACGTTACCCCGCAATGTTTTGTATCTTACGATTCCAGCACCTTTTATTATTGTTACCTTTTTACATATCTTTCATTTATTGTCCTTTATCTCTCTACATCTTCATCTATATCTTGTTTCCCTTTTCCATAACAAGTCTGAAGATGAGTCTCAACCCGAAACGCCACCCATTCCTTCTTTCCAGAAATGCTGCCTGTCCCGCTGAGTTACTCCAGCTTTTTGTGTTCATCTTCAATTTAAACCAGCATCTGCAGTTCCTTCCTACACCTTTTTTGCTCCTTTGTACTCATTCTTTTCCTTCCATTAAAATTATAGGAGTAAATAGGTTCTTCTGCAGTTGTATAGGACTCTGGTGAGACCACATCTGGAGTATTGTGTACAGTTTTGGTCACCTAATTTGAGGAAGGACATCCTTGTGATTGAGGCAGTGCAGCGTAGGTTCACGAGATTGATCTCTGGGATGGCGGGACTGTCATATGAGGAAAGATTGAAAAGACTGGGCTTATATTCACTGGAGTTTAGAAGGATGAGGGGGAATCTTATAGAAACATATAAAATTATCACTAATGCATTTAAAAGATAGTTAGATAGAGCTCTAGGGGCTAGTGGAGTCAAGGGATATGGGGAAAAGGCAGGCACGGGTTATTGATAGGGAACGATCAGCCATGATCATATTGAATGGCGGTGCGGGCTTGAAGGGCTGAATGGCCTCCTCCTGCACCTATTTTCTATGTTTCTATGTTTCCTCTGGCAATTAACACCCCTTCACCCAATCTGTCAACTAGCACCACAAATATTTGTGTCATTAGAATCTCCTAGTGGCAGCATGCTATAAAGGTTGCAACTTCGTTTGCTCCCTTAACTTTTAACTTCTTGTTGGCACGGACTGGAAGGGCCGAGAGGGCCTGTTTCTGTGCTGTAATTTTTATATGGTTATATGGTTCTTGCCTACCACTCTTTCAATGTTACTTGTTATTACTTGATTTCAATGCATGGTCTAACCTTTCTTAAAGTGTTGATAACACTTTTATATGCCTCAATCGTGTAAAGGATGGAGACAAGAGGGTAAAGAGCTTCTCCAAGGAAGGAGCGTGGGGAAGGCGCAGCTTCTGACTCTGGTATCTTAGAAGCAATATCGGAAATGAACGATGAAATGAAAAATAAAATGAAAACAAGATTTTGCAGTTTGGAAGAAATGATGAAAGGAATTTCAAGCAAATTGAAGAAAGTTCAAGCCAAGCTGATTATGTTACAAGATGAATCTCGTGAACAGAAGGAACAAATTGATAACTTGCAAACCTTGGGCCAGGAAAGAGATTTGAAGATTGAAATACTGGAACCGAAAATGAATGAAAATACTCGGGCACTCCAGCAAAACAAGATTAAAAATATGGATCTGGAAAACAGAAGCCGTCGACTGAATTTGTGAATTGTTGGTTTGTCTGAAGTCAAGAAGGGGATAATGTTATAAAAATATGCCTCTAAAATGATAAAGGAGACTTTCAACACCGAGCACTATGAAAATCGTCCAATTTTGGATAACACACACAGGATCGGGAAGAAATCTGGTCTCCAAGATAAACCGAGACATTTGATCGTTCGGTTTCACTTCTTGCAGCTGAAAAAGAATATCCACCAAGCAGCAAAAAAGTTGGGCATGGTTAAATATGAAGGATGCAAGTTTCGGTTTGTTCCTGATTACAGCCGTGAGCTTTTGGGATTGAGAAACTCTTTCCAGAATGTAATGTCTGAGTTGTTTAAGAAACAGTAGTGACCCGCCTTGCTTTATCTAGCTAGACTGTGTATACAATTCTTTAATGGTAACAACCGATTTTTTAACAATCCTCAAGACGCTTCCAGCTTTCTGGAGGCTTATGGGGGTGATAATATAATATGAAGAAGCTCTTGTCTTCCACAGTTAACATGCACTTTTTAACCATAACATCAATTTGTTTTGGCTATTGAGTGGTAAATATACCTTATTTTTACGTTGGGTGCTGTCATTAGGAGAGATGGGGGTAGGGAAGGGATTAGGTAGCGTACTGACTGTCTACTGGTCAGTTTTGGGCTTTGCATGGGTGAGGGGCTTTTGCTTCTAGCTTAGTTTTATCTATCTGGGCAGAAATTGAACTAAAAAAATGTCTGAAATGTCGTCCTCTCTGGCCCTGCCTTAGATTCTTCTCCTTCCAGTATCATGAACTGTTATGCTTTAAGAAATTTACATTCCATGTGATTTTCACAAACAATATGGATAAAGTTATTAACTTCCTTTCATGGAATGTGAATGGCTTGAACCATCCCATTAAGAGGAACATTTTTTTAAAGTTCTTTGTAGACTAAATGCTCAGATTATCTTTGTTCAGGAAACTCTTGTAAGGAAAGATGACAATCAACGATTTTTTAAGTTTCGGAGAGGACAGCAGTTTCATTCAAATTCACAGGCTAAGGTGAAAGGAGTCTCTATTTTTATTGACTCCTCAATTTTGTTTGTTCATTATGAAACAATTTCTAATCCATATGGTAGATTTTTGATGATCACTGGTGTTCTTCAAAACAAAAAAGTTGTTATGGTCAATGTTTATTAATATTGATCACCCTGAGTTTTTTTAAACAGTTAATCGCATCCTTTCCTAATTTAAATGAACATCTTTTGATAATGGGTGGAGATTTTAACTGCTGTTTGAACCCCTCGATGGACAGATCTGCATCTGATCATGTGCTTCCAAATAAATCAGCTAATTTTATCAATTCTTTTTACTTGACTGGATTGTTAAAAGTCTGGAGATTCCACCACCCAAATGACAAAGAATTTTCCGTTTTCTCTCATGTATTTCATAGTTACTCTAGGATTGGCTACTTTATAATAGATTCTCGGCTAGTTTCATCGGTCACTGCATGTGAGTATGATGCAATTGCTATTTCTGATCATTAATTGAACTATCAATTAAACTACCTGATTCCAAGTTTAGTGCTAAACAATGGCGATTTAATACTACTCTGCTTCAAGATCTAAATTTAGTTAATTTTATTAAAGATCAGATTGTTTTTTTCTTCTTAACAAACTCTACTGAAGAAATATCCAATGGTGTAGTCTGGGATGCTTTTAAGGCATATATTCTTGGACAAATTATTTCATACTCCGCGGAATTAAAAAAACAAACTCAAAATTAAATACGTATATTGATTGGCTGATGAGATTAAAGAAATTGATAAAAAATATTCAAAAGCTCATAGTCTAGAGCTCTATAAGAATAGAGTTAAACTTCAATTGAGACATGATTTGTTATTAGTATCAGCGATTGAGAATCAGTCAATTTTATATACATGGCGATAAATCTGGTAAATTACTTGCCAATCAGTTGAAAGCTGTGTCAGCCAAACGTTAGATTATTAAAGTGAGTAAACGGGATGGTACATTGACTGTAGACCACGATTAAATTAATAAATCCTTTCAGGAATTTTATACTTCTCCATACCAATCAGAATTTCCAATATAATGCATGAGTTTTTAAAGAAACAAAACTTGCCAAACAAGTCTCTGTTGTTAGATGAATCCATCACGGAGGAAGAAATACAGAAAGCAATCCTTTCGATGAATTCTGGTAAAGCTCCTGGTTTAGATGGGTTTACAGTGGAATTTTTAAAGTATTTCTCATGTTTACTGTCTCCCTGGCTATGCAAGGTTTTTAAAGAAGCATTTTTAATGAATAGATTACCACAATCCTTTTATGAAGCATCTATTTCTTTAATTCTTAAAAAAGATAAAGATCCTACTGAAGTGACATCATATAGAGCTATATCACTGTTAAATGTACATTCCAACTTTTTTTCCAAAATATTAGCTATGAGATTGGAAAATATTTTACTGCAAATTATTTCTGAAGATCAGACAGATTTTATTAAAAATTGTTACTCATACTTTAACATTAGGAGATTAATGAATATCGTATATACAGTGTCAAATAAAACTTCAGAATGTGTCATTTCACTTGACGCTGAGAAGGCGTTTGATAGAATGGGAATACTTATTCAATGCACTTGAAAAATGTAAGATTAGTCCAAAATGTATTTAACCATATAACCATATAACCATATAACAATTACAGCACGGAGACAGGCCATCTCGGCCCTTCCAGTCCGTGCCCACCATTTGTTTTCCCCTAGTCCCATCTACCTGCACTCAGACCATACCCCTCCATTCCCTTCACGTCCATATACCTATCCACTTTACTTTTAAATGTTAAAATCGATTTCTTGGATCAAGCTGATATATCATGTACCTCAGGCTTCTTTACTTACCAATAATCAGAGATCCCCTTTTTTCAGGCTCTTTCGAGGTACTAGACCTTTCAGTCCTTTACTGTTTGATAATGCTTTGGAACCTTTGGCCACCGCTATTAGGGAATCCCCTAATATTTTTGGTATTGTCCGTGGGAATAAGACACATAAGCTATTTCTTTATGCAGATGATCCGTTATTATTCATCTCTAACTCTGAGAAATCTATTCCGGCAAGAGTAGCACTACTTAATCAATTTCGTAGTTTTTCTGGTTATAAACTAAATTTTAGTAAGAGTGAGCTTTTTCCATTAAACAATCTAGTTTCGAATTATAGACAGTTTCCATTTAGATTGACTACCGAATGTTTTACTTATTTAGGCATTACGATTACCAAGAAACACTGGGATTTATTTAAAGCAATTTTACGCCTCTAATTGACCATATCAAACAACAGTTTACTAAATGGTCACCAATGTCCTTATCTTTAATTGGCTGAATCAATGCTATTAAAATGTTTATCTTACCTAAATGTTTGTATTTATATCAGACGATACCAACGCTATCTAACGTTTTGGACAAAAGATTTAGAAGATACCCAATGCCCAGGATGGATAAGTCTTCAACGTGATTCTATGCACGGGCTATCATTGGCTTCTATTCTAGGGGCCTCGTTACCTTTTACAATTACGAGATTGAATAAATATCCGACTAACCCAATAATAAGACATACATTCCGAATATGGTTTCAATTTCGTAAGTTTTTTGGATTGAATTATTTTATCTTATCGTATCCTATCATATCTAATTTTTTTCTTCCAACCTTTTAGTACTGATCAAGCCTTTCTGTTATGGAAGAGGAAGGGATTAGTAGCTTTTCGTGATTTGTTTTTGGATGGTTGTTTTATGTCTTTTGAACAACTGTCCAATAAATATAATCTACCCAACTCACACTTCTTTAGATATTTACAAATTAGATATATTTTGAGTGCTACTCTACCCTTTTTTTCTGTTACCATGTCAAACCAAAATCTTGGAAAAAAATTACTTTTGAACCCTTATCAGAAGGGCTTAATAACAACTATTTATGAGTTGATTTTGAAATTACAAATAGATACATTTGATAAAATTAAGAAAGACTGGGAAAGAGAACTCCAAATTTGTCTATCTATAGAGAAATGGGAGAGGATTCTTCAATTGGTTAATACTTCCTCAATGTGTGCAAGACACGCTTTGATACAATTCAAGGTGGTTCACAGAGCTCATGTCAAAAGATAACACTTTTGATGACACTAAGCTGGGGGGTAGTGTTAGGTGTGAGGAGGATGCTAGGAGGCTGCAAGATGACTTGGATAGGCTGGGTGAGTAGGCAGATGCATGGCAGATGCATTATAATGTGGATAAATGTGAGGTTATCCACTTTGGTGGCAAAAACAGGAGGGTAGACTATTATCTGAATTGTGGCAGATTAGGATAAGGGGAGATGCAACGAGACCTGGGTGTCATGGTACACCAATCATTGAAAGTAAGCATGCAGGTGCAGCAGGCAGTGAAGAAAGCAAATGGTATGTTAGTATTCATAGTGAAAGGATTTGAGTATAGGAGCAATGAGGTTCTACTGCAGTTGTACAGGGTCTTGGTGAGACCACACCTGGAGTATTGCGTACAGTTTTGGTCTCTAAATCTGAGGAAAGACATTCTTGCCATAGAGGGGGTACAGAGAAGGTTCACCAGACTGATTCCTGGGATGTCAGGACATTCATATGAGGAAAGACTGGATAAACTCGGCTTGTACTCGCTAGAATTTAGAAGACTGAGGGGGATCTTATAGAAACGTACAAAATTCTTAAGGGGTTGGACAGGCTAGATGCAGGAAGATTATTCCCGATGTTGGGGAGGTCCAGAGCAAGGGGTCACGGTCTAAGGATAAGGGGGAATTCCTTTAGGACCGAGATGAGTAAAACATTTTTCACACAGAGAGTGGTGAGTCTCTGGAATTCTCTGCCACAGAAGGTAGTTGAGGCCAGTTCATATTTAAGAGAGAGTTAGATGTGGCCCTTGTGGCTAAAGGGTTCAGGGGATATGGAGAGAAGGCAGGCACAGGATACTGAGTTGGATGATCAGCCATGATCATATTGAATGGCGGTGCAGGCTCGAAGGGCCAAATGGCCTACTGCTGCACCTATTTTCTATGTTTCTATGTTTCTGTAAGTTAGCTCGTTTTTATGGTCATATAAATCCTACCCGTGACAGATGTAATTCTGAAGTGGCCTTATTGACTCTCTCTTAAATATGAACTATGTTTTGGTCCTTCCCACTTTTGGAAAAATATTGGAAATACATATTTGATACTATTTCTGTAGTTTTAGGTATTGATTTACAACCTCATCCTATTACTCCAATTTTTGGACTACCAATGTTAGATTCTATTCATCTGTGTCATTCCGCCCATCTTTTACTTTTACCATATTAATTGCCAGAAGATCTATTTTATTTAAATGGAAAGACTCTAATCCTCCGACCACACTCCATTGGTACTCTGAAACGATATCATGTTTAAATTTAGAAAACATTAGGAGTGACATTGTTGAACCCTTGGTTACATTTTGATAGGAAGCTTTATTCAACATTTTCGTACAATATATATTGTCCCCTCTCCAACTGTTATAATAACTTTTTTACCTTTATACAGTGGAATGGACTTAACGACAAACTGGGACTTAAATTGTTGAAATTCTTTGCAGCCCAGATTCTGTTTTTCTTTTTCTTTTTTTTTCTAGTTTAGGGGTGAGTCTCCGGAATTCTCTGCCACAGAAGGTAGTTGAGGCCAGTTCATTGGCTATATTTAAGAGGGAGTTGGATGTGGTCCTTGTGACTAAAGTGATCAGGGGGTATGGAGAGAAGGCAGGTACGGGATACTGAGTTGGATGATCAGCCATGATCATATTGAATGGCGGTGCATGCTCGAAGGGCCGAATGGTCTACTCCTGCACCTATTTTCTATGTTTCTGTGTTTCTATAAGATCTCCCCTCATCCTTCTAAACTCCAGTGAATACAAGCCTAGTCTTTTCAATCTTTCCTCATATGACAGTCCCGCCATCCCAGGGATCAATCTCGTGAACCTACACTGCACTGCCTCAATCACAAGGATATCCTTCCTCAAATTAGGACACCAAAACTGTACACAATACTCCAGATGTGGTCTCATCAGAGCCCTATACAACTGCAGAAGAACCTCTTTACTCCTATACTGAAATTCTCTTGTTATGAAGGCCAACATTCCATTAGCTTTCTTCACTGCCTGCTGTACCTGCATGCCAAATTTCAGTGACAAGAACTTTCAGTACAAGGACACCCAGGTCTCGCTGTACCTCCCCCTTATCTAACCTAACCCCATTGAGATAATAATCTGCCCCCTTGTTTTTGCCGCCAAAGTGGATAACCTCACATTTATCTATATTATACTGCATCTGCCACGCATCTGCCCACTCACTCAACCTGTCCAGGTCCCCCTGCAACCTCCTAACATGCTCTGCTCTTCACAGTTCACACTGCCACCCAACTTTGTGTCCTCCGCATATTTGCTAGTGTTGCTCCTAATTCCTAATTCCCTCTTCCAAATCATTAATATATATGGTAAACAGTTGCTTCATATTCATTCTGCACATGGTTTTACAACCATCACTTCTCAACCAAGGAAAACAAACACCAGCTTCTCCAGTCTCACATCCTACTGATGGGTTATTTTTCTCTGGTAGAAATTAGTTTCAATTTAGCTAAATGCAGCACTAATTTCTCAATCTCCTCCAAAGTTGTCAAAAGACTCAAATACATTGGTTCGAACACATGAATACATACAGTGGATTTCCTTCCCTGAAATGAACCAGGGCAGATAGTTTTTTTAACAATATTGTGTATACTGTAACTGAGATGAGCTTTCTCCTTTAAATTCCAGGTTTATTACAAATTAAAATTCCCAGCTGCTATGACAGGATTAACAGTCATATCTCTGGATCAACAGTCTAAGTCTCTGGGAGCTCGTACAGCACCTTAAATATGTAACATACCCAAATAATGGAAATCTGCAATATACTGACAATGCTGGAAAATAGACACCAACACGGCATCATTCCAATAGTTTCCAATTTTAATTTAAAATTAAGCACTCTATTCACACTAACACAACCCTTCATCCTATTTTCTAGGCTCTATATGGATTTCAAATACAAATTAAAAAAGTGAACTATATTAATTTAAGTGGAACTTACTGCAGCAACTCCAACAACAAAATGTACTGCTAATTCTCAGCTGCCGTTGTGAAAGGGGTGGTGACCATGTTCTTGACCCACTGTAGTGACTGAAGTGCTATCAGATAGGGAGTTCCAACCTTTAACTAATGACAATGGAGGGATAGTAATACACAGTATTTCCAAATCAGATAGTGTGCAATTTGGTTAAGGACATTGAGGCTGTGGTGTCACTATGCACCTACTGCCCTTGTTTTAAAGTGTGGAGGTCACAGGTTTACAATATGCTACTAAGGGAAACTTGGTAGGCATGTAGATAATACTGCTGTACTCCGGCATTGTGGAAAATGAATAGTTACGGTGGTGGATGGGATGCCGATCATGAATGCAATTTTGTCCTGGATGGTGAACTTCCTTGAGTGTTTTAGCCGCATTTATTCAGGAAAGTGGAGGATTTCCTAACATGATGGTGCAGCATTACTAGTGCTTTAAATATGTCTGTGTGAATGGTGTTTGTCAATTCAAATATTCATAAGAACAGGCATCAATCAAACTTGTCATCCATGCAGATATTTCATAGTTCCATATTCATTGAGAAAATACAACTATTTTTATATTATGTACTCTTACTTGTAGGCTTTACTAATTTAATAAAATGGTTTGTAAAAGAGAAGAGATTTTCGTAAAACGCATCTTTGAGTAAAGGTCTAGTGTTCTAGTGTCGGGGAGTTCTTGCGGAGACGGGGTGTCCGGGACCTGTCGTGAAGCCGTGATAGCGAGTTCCTCTCTCCCAATTTCTCTCCCCATCCATCATCGCTCTTTTATGTTCATAATTCGATCTTATTTCAATAATAATTCAATCTTATTTCCATCTCACTTCACAAACCCATCCTCTGGAATTCTGCAGAACCTCTCCCGGCAGCATTGGAGGACATTCGTTCTCTCTCTAGTTTAATCGATATCTGATAGGGTAATCGATACCACGTTAGTTACCGTGTAGGGAGGAACTGTCAATGCTGGTTTACACCGAGGGTAGACACAACATGCTGGAGTAACTCAGCGGGACAGACAGCTTCTTTGCAAAAAAGGAATAGGTGACGTTTCGGGTCGAGACCCTTCTCCAGAGACGTTGCCCGACCCGTTGAGTTACTGTAGCATTTTGTGTGTATCCTCGTTGATGACTGGTGCTCGGCTTTCGCCGGCACCGAGGGGGTTAACCCATAGCCACTGGATAAGATGAGAGGTGCAGCTGACAGTCCCCAGCCCGTCGGGGAACAGGTTCCTCGGGAATTGGAGCAGGGTTGAGCTGGAGTTAGCGCTTCTTCTCCACGCTGGCTGTAAGCCTGGGGCCACCACTGCTCCAGTCCGTCAGTCCAGGGTCACCCCGGACATCTCCGGCTGACCCCAGACAGGGATGGGACACTCGGGAGGGGACGGGAACGTAGTGAGACTCCGCTCACAAATCTGCCTCCTGGGGTTATGCAGGAGACGGGTGCGTGGTTTGCCCCTGGACAATAACCCTGTAAAACCCGGGAGGACAGACTGAGTGAGAATGGAGCCCATACACCCAGGCTGAGGGGGACCGGATCGCGACTCATTAGATTGTCACTGTTGAGATTTCTGCATGGACCAGTGGAGGTCGAAATAGTGTCGCTAACTTCAGTAGCAATTCAACAGCCTTTGCAGCGCTGGAGACCCGGTTCGATCCTGACTAAGGATGATACGCAGGTCTGTATACACGCAGCTGCTCACCTGCGAGAATGTTTATCTCGAGTGACCTATGACCTGGGCACGTGCTGTCGGAATACCGAACTCGCTTATTCAAGCTAACAGTTTGCAGATTTAGCAGTGTTAAATTCAAGTTTATCCAGGTGTACAGAGACAGTCTTCTCTGGACTAAACATTACATAATTGCCATAACTTGCTCACAAAGTACATTCCATTTATTATGGAGAATTCTATCCTGGGGACAAACTCTTAAGTAAGCATTTGCCAAAACCATTGTTTCAGTGGGACAAAACCTGCTGCCAATGAGGTCTGTGGCCAGTTGGTCACACATTTCAGATGGCAGCCAGTCAGATAAGACTTCAATGTTACAGCTTTCAATTGTGCCACGATTGATGTTCATATTCAATTTAACTTCTGCCCTGGTTAAGTTATAGTCCACAGAGAAAGTACGACTGACACTAAACTTGGGTGTTCTTCCATAGATCCAGTCCCAGCTTTTGAGCTCTTGTGTAAATCTGTCAACTCCTGGTAGCACTGAAACGTCTTTGGGATCTACAAGCAAGATTTGTCCTTGGAGACCATGACGCCTTGAATACTCTGCTGCAATGGCATCCATCAAGATATCACAAGTTAGAGTGGGGTCTTCTTCCCGCAAGTTTTTTACACTGGCAGGTATACTGGGGGTAGCGTTGCTCTTCAGACCCTGGTAGGGAGTGCAGAGCACAGATGACAATAGAGAGCTGTCTGAATTACAAAGCAATGTGCAGTGGTGGTAAGCAGTATTCCTTCCGATCTTGGAGGCTGAGCCAGAGATCTTGAAGGTCCGGTTGAGGAGCAGATCCAGCCTATCTGTGGTCGTGATGTCCAGCTGAGGTCGGATACTCTTCAGGGCTGAGATGATCAGTTCCAGGTTGCCACGCCTGTCGTAGCTCTTCTTGGAGGTGAAGAAGGTCACGTTGATGTTGCCAAGGTCGTGGTAGACAGTGCCCCCCCCGCTCCTCCTGCGACTTAGCTGGACGCCCTTGTTCCTCATGAGTTTCAAATTGCACTCTTGCCAGGGGTTCTGGTGGCGACCGATGACCACGGCTGGGCAATTCCTCCAGAGCAGGAGCACCTGGCGGTCCCGGGGCTCCACGTACTCATGCAACCAGTCCTCAAGCCCCAGGTTCTCGTAGATATCGGTCGACAGGGACTTCATAACAAGGGCACCGCCCCGAAGGTCACGCAAAGCGGCCAGGGTGGTGCAGCGAGCAAGGGAGAGCCCTCTCCACGCTGCTCGGAGTCCAACGTGCAAATAGGGCATCAGGTCGCTGCAAAACACCAACTAGCGTAACAAATATAGATGCCAGCATCTGCAGCTCCTTGAGTCTCTCGTAGATTAATGTGAGACGCGATGCAGGTTGATTTTGCAGACTGAAATGTGGGGGGAACATGCATTCACTCACCTGATCTTTCAAGTGTCTCTGCACTTGAGTAGAACATTCCTTCCCTCTGACCTCTTGCACCGCCCGTCACTGCAACGCTACAGGAAGAGGAAGGATCGAGTACACATCACGCCCAGTCATACAGCCATCTACATACAGCCCGCCCTGCGGGTTTAATAGGCGCCTTTCACAATGCAAATGGATTCTGGGATGTTTCTATCTCCATTGCTGCAGCGCAAACACTGGCAAATCCCACGGCTAAGGTGGAGGAGAAGACACACTGTGATGGGGCAAGGGGAAGAAGTAAAGAATAAAAGGAATATATATATATTTTTTAAAGTTATTGAAACCAAAACAGAATACTAGAAATCTGTATGTTCCGGCTCCAAATGTTGAGAAAGGAAAATACCTGGGCCCAGGACAGACCTTCAGGGATGTGTACGCCCGGGAACCTGAAGCTGAGGCAACTCTCCCCATTGCCTTCCCACCGATGAATGCAAGTGCATGGATCCTTGGCTTTCCTTTCGTGAAGTCAACAATCAGCTCATTGGTCTTGCTAATGTTAAAAGCACGATTAATGTTCTGCAAGTGAAGGAGGCTGCAAACAGAGAGAGGGGAGAACGAGTAGGATTGACAATTGAAATTAGATCTGTCTTAACCTACTTCCATTTTTCCTGAAGGTGTTTTCCTGAACTTGTCCCATTTGCCTGCATTTGATCCATATCTTATATATCTTTCATCAAGTTCAAATGAGTTTATTGTCATGTGTCCCTGATAGGACAATGACATTCTTGCTTTGCTTCAGTACACAGAACATAGTAGGCATTGACAACAAAACAGATCAGTGTGTCCATATACCATTATATAAATATGAATTTATATTTATATAAATTCATGAATAAATAAACGGATAAAGTGCAAATAACAGATAATGAGTTATTAATGATCCGAGTTTTGTCCGAGCCAGGTTTAATAGCCTGATGGCTGTGGGGAAGTAACTATTCCTGAACCTGGCCGTTGCAGTCTTCAGGCTCATGTACCTTCCACCTGAAGGTAGCAGGGAGATGAGTGTGTGGCCAGGATGGTGTGGGTCCTTGATGATGCTGCCAGCCTTTTTGAGGCAGCGACTGCGATAGATCCCCTCGATGGAAGTAAGGTTGGAGCCGATGATGGACTGGGCAGTGTTTACTACTCTTTGAAGTATTTTCCTCTCCAGGGCGCTCAAGTTGCCGAATCAAGCCACGTTGCAACCGGTCAGCATGCTCTCTACTGTGCACCTGTAGAAGTTAGAGAGAGTCCTCCTTGACAAACCGACTCTCCGTTATCTTCGCAGGAAGTAGAGGCGCTGATGTACTTTCTTGATAATTGCATTAGTGTTCTCGGACCAGGAAAGATCTTCAGAGATGTGCACTCCCAGGAATTTGAAACTCTTGACCCTTTCAACCATGGACCTGTTCATATAAACGGGAATGTGGGTCCCCATCCTACTCCTTCCAAAGTCCACAATCAGTTCCTTGGTTTTGCTGGTGTTGGCGGCCAGGTTATTGTGCTGGCACCATATGGACAGTTGCTCTATCTCTCATCTATACTCTGACTCATCCCCATCAGTGATACGTCCCACAACAGTGGTGTCGTCAGCAAACTTGATGATGGAGTTCGCACTGTGACCGGCTACGCAGTCATGACTATAGAGTGAGTACAGCAGGGGGTTGAGCACACAGCCTTGAGGTGCTCCCGTGCTGATTGTTATCGAGGCTGACACATTTTCACCAATACGAACGGACTGTGGTCTGTGAATGAGGAAGTCGAGGATCCAATTGCAGAGGGATGCGCAGAGACCCAGTTCTGCGAGTTTGGAGGGGATGATTGTGTTAAATGCCGAGCTGTAATCAATGAATAACAGCGTGACATACGAGTTTTTGTTGTCCAAGTGGTCCAGAGCAGAGTGGAGGGCCAGCGAGATCGTATCCACCGTTGATCTGTTGTGGCGGTAAGCGAACTGCAGTGGGTTCAGGTTTTTGTCGAGGTTGATTTGCTCCATGATCAACCTCTCAAAGCACTTCATCACCACAGGCGTTAGTGCCACTGGTCGATAGTCCTGTCTTTTAAGGCTCGTAATTGAAGCCACCTCTACCGTTTCCTCTAGCAGCTCATTCCATATCACCACCCTCTGTGTGAAAAACGTCCCTTTAAATCTTTCGAGGGGTTACAGAAAAGGCTGGAGAAACTCAGCGGGTGCAGCAGCATCTAAGGAGCGAAGGAGATAGGCGACGTTTCGGGTTGAGACCCTTCTTCAGACTGGGTCTTTAAATCTTTCCCCTCTTACCTTAAACCTCTGCCCTCTACCTTTAGACTCCCCTACCCTGACAATTCACTTTAAGCATATGATTTAATAAACCTCAAAAGGTCACCCATTGTGTTTGGGAAAATAATCTTAGCCCATTTAATCTCTCCATATAATTCAAGACTTCTTGACCTGACAACATCCTTGTGAATCACTTCTGCACTCCCTGTAGCTTAATCACATCGTTGGTAGAGCATGGTCACCAGAATGCCGCACAATATTCTTGGTACAGTCTCACCAATGGCAGTCCCAACTCTTGTATTATTCATGCCATCTTCACCACCATGTCTATCTCTGTCACCACTTTCAGGGAACTATGTACTTGTAGCCCGACGTCTCTCTGTTCTACAATAATCCCGCCCACTTTCCTGGTTGACCAAGATCCTGACATAATTTAAAAAAATAATTTACATTGTTGACCATAGCACCAATTTTGCCATCATCTGCAAACTTCCTAATCATGCCATTTATTCTCTCATCGAGTCATACAGTTTAAAACTGAGGAATTTGGTTTGTGAATTGGTAAATTAGGCAATTTATCAGTCAATATAAGCAAGACGGCTCTTAGGGAGCGGCAGTGAGGAAGTGCCCTGTGAGAAAAGTGCGAGTCTTTGGCGAGGAGGCTACGCAAAACGCTGGAGAGGGAAAGACGAAAGAAGGTGATGTCAAGCAAGCTGGTTCAGTGTGATGCTTGCAGTATGTGGGACGTCAAGGACACTGCTGGTGCTTCTGGCTGCTACAAATGTGAGAAGTGCATCCAGGTACAGCTCCTGAAGGACTGTGTTGGGGAACTGGAGAAGCAAGTGGATGACCTCAGGTTCGTCCGAGAAACTGAGTCGTTCCTCGACAAGTCCTACAGTGAGATTGTTACACCTGAGATACTGGAAGGGAGAAAGTGGGTGACGGTGAGAAATGGAGGGAAACTTGGAATGCAGAGGTCCCCGGGTGTTGTACCTATTGTGAACAGGTTCACCCACTTGGAAGCTGTCGAGACAGAAGACATTAAAACACTGAGCGGCAGACTAGCTTGCAAAGCAAAAAGGGCTGTGAGCCAAAACCAAAGAGGCCAACGTCAGGCAACGCCATTGTAGTTGGAGACTCCATTGTGAGAGGTACAGACAGGGGTTTCTGCGGCAACAGATGGGATTCGAGGATGGTGTGCTGCCTTCCTGGTGTCAGGATCCAGGATGTCACGGACAGAGTGCAAAAAATCCTCAAGGGCAAAGGTGAACAGCCGGAAGTGGTAGTGCATGTCGGCACAAATGATGTCGGAAAGAAGGGAATGAATATTCTGCAGCGTGACTTCAGAGAGCTAGGAAAAATGCTGAAAAGCAGGACCTCCAGGGTTGTTATCTCCGGTTTGCTTCCAGTTCCTCGTGCTGGCGAGAGCAGGAACAGGGAGATACGGGACCTGAATGTGTGGCTGAGTAACTGGTGCAGGAGGCAGGGATTTAGATTCTTCGATCACTGGGATCTGTTTTGGAGTAAGGGGGAACTGTACAAAAGGGACGGATTGCATCTTAACTGGTGGGGGACCAGCATTCTGGCAGGCAGGTTTGCCACTGCTACACGGGTGGTTTTAAACTGAATAAGGGGGGTGGGGTGTCAAATGGGAAAGTCAACGATGGAGTTAAAGGGAAAGAGAGTAAAGGGATGGTTAATAACCCCAGAATTAACGGGAAAGGAAGCTCACAAAGGTACAGGAGAGTATGGCCAAGTGTGATAGGGATCGATGTGAAAGGTGAGATGCGTAAGGAATTAAAAGTATTGTATATGAATGCGCGAAGTATAAGAAGTAAAGTAGATTTGCTTGAGGCTCAGTTAGAGGTTGGTAGATATAACATTGTGGGGATTACTGAGACGTGGCTGCAGGAGGATCGGGCCTGGGAACTTAATATTCAGGGTTATACATCCTATAGAAAGGACAGGCAGGTGGGCAAAGGAGGGGGGGGTAGCTCTGCTGGTGAGGGATGGAGTACAGTCCCTTGCGAGGGAAGGTATACGGACTGACGAGGTAGAGTCTCTGTGGATTGAGTTGAGGAATTGTAAAGGCAAGAAGACACCAATTGGTGTTATTTACAGACCCCCAAATAGTAGCCCGGATGTAGGGTGTAAGTTGCAGCAGGAGTTAAAACTGGCATGTAACAAAGGTAATGCCACTGTGGTGATGAGGGATTTCAATATGCAAGTAGACTGGGAAAATTAGGTTGGTTCAGGACCCCAAGAAAGAGAGTTTGTAGAATGCCTCCGAGATGGATTCTTAGAGCAGCTTGTAATGGAGCCGACCAGAGAAAAAGCAATTCTGGATTGAGTGTTGTCCAATGAACCAGATATGATAAGAGAACTCGAGGGAAGGGAACCGCTTGGAGGTAGTGATTCAAATATTAGTTTTAATCTGCAATTTGAGAAGGAGAACGTTAAATCGGAAGTGGCAGCAATGCAGTTGAACAAAGGGAACTATGAAGGCATGAGAGGGGAGCTGGCCAAAGTAGACTGGAAAGGGATCCTAGCAGGAATGACGGTGGAACAGCAATGGCAGGAATTTCTGGGCATAATCCGGAAGATGCAGGATCATTTCATTCCAAAGAGGAAGATAGATTCTAAGGGGAGTAGGAGGCAACCGTGGCTGAGAAGAGAAGTTAGGGACAGAATAAAACTAAAAGAAAAGATGTATAACACAGCAAAGAGAAGCCGGAAGTGAGAGGATTGGGAAACATTCATAGGACAACAGAAGGAAACAAAACAGGCAATACAGGCTGAAAAGATGAAGTACGAGGAGAAGCTGGCCAGGAATATAAAGAAGGACAGTAAAAGCTTCTTTAGATATGTTAAGGGAAAAAGAGTAGCAAAGTCAAATGTGGGTCCCTTGAAGGCAGACACAGGTGAAATTATTATGGGCAACAAGGAAATGGCAGAAGAGTTGAATAGTACTTCGGATCTGTCTTCACTAAGGAGGACACAAACAATCTCACAGATATACTGGAGGACAGAAGATCGAAGGGGGTAGAGGAACTGAAAGAAATTTTCATTAGGCAAGAAATAGTATTGGGTAGGCTAATGGGACTGAAGGATGATAAATCCCCTGGGCCTGATGGTCTGTATCGCAGGGTCCTCAGGGAGGTGGCTCGAGAAATAGTGGACTCATTGGTGATCATTTTCCAATGTTCAATAGATTCAGGATCAATTCCTGTGGATTGGAGGATAGCTAATGTAATCCCACTTTTCAAGAAAGGAGCGAGAGAGAAAAAAACGGGGAATTACAGACCAGTTAGCCTGACTTGGTGGTGGGAAAGATGCTGGAGTCAATTATTAAAGAGGTAATAATGAAGCATTTGGATAGCAGTAAAAGGAGTAGTCCAAGTCAACATGGATTTATGAAAGGGAAATCATGCTTGACTAATCTTCTGGAAATTTTGAGGATGTGACAAGTAAAATGGATGAAGGGGGTGCCAGTGGATGTAGTGTATCTAAACTTTCAGAGAGCCTTTGATCAGGTCCCACATGGGAGACTGGTGACTAAAATTAGAGCACATGGTATTGGGGGTAGGGTGTTGACATGGATAGAAAATTGGTTGGCAGACCGGAAGCAAAGAGTAGGAATGAACGGTCCTTTTCAGAATGGCAGGCAGTGGCGAGTGGAGTGTCGCAAGGCTCGGTGTTGTGGGCGCAACTGTTTACCATATATATTAATGATTTGGAAGAGGGAATTAGGAGCAACATTAGCAAGTTTGCGGATGATACAAAGCTGGGTGGCAATGTGAACTGTGAAGAGGATGTTAGGAGCTTGCAGGGGAACCTGGACAGGTTGAGTGAGTGGGCAGATGCGTGGCAGATGCAGTATAATATAGATAAATGTGAGGTTATCCACTTTGGTGGCAAAAACAAGGGGGCAGATTATTATCTCAATGGGGTAAGGGGGAGGTACAGCGAGACCTGGGTGTCCTTGTACACCGGTCACTGAAAGTTGGCGTGCAGGTACAACAGGCAGTGAAGAAAGCTAATGGAATGTTGGCCTTCATAACAAGAGGATTTTAGTATAGGTGTAAAGAGGTTCTTCTGCAGTTGCATAGGGCTCTGGTGAGACCACATCTGGAGTATTGTGTACAGTTTTGGTCTCCTAATTTGAGGAAGGACATCCTTGTGATTGAGGCAGTGCAGCGTAGGTTCACGAGATTGATCCCTGGGATGGTGGGACTGTCATATGAAGAAAGATTGAAAAGACTAGGGTTGTATTCACTGGAGTTTAGAAGGATGAGGGGGGATCTTATAGAAACATATAAAATTATAAAAGGACTGGACAAGCTAGATGCAGGAAAAATATTCCCAATGTTGGGTGAGTCCAGAACCAGGGGCCACAGTCTTAGAATAAAGGGGAGGTCATTTAAGACTGAGGTGAGAAAACACTTTTTTACCCAGAGAGTTGTGAATTTATGGAATTCCCTGCCACAGAGGGCAGTGGAGGCCAAATCACTGGATGGATTTAACAGAGTTGGATGGAGCTCAAGGGGCTAGTGGAGTCAAGGGATATGGGGAGAAGGCAGGCATGGGTTATTGATAGCGGATGATCAGACATGATCACAATGAATGGCGGTGCTGGCTCGAAGGGCCGAATGGCCTCCTCCTGCACCTATTTTCTATGTTTCATACAGTGTGGAAATAGGCCCTTCGACCCAATTTGCCCACACGTCCCATCTACACTAGTCCCACCTACCTCCATATCCCTCTAAGCCTGTCCGATCCATGTACCTGTATAAATAATTCTTAGAACATTGTGATAGTACCAGCTTCAACTACCTCCTCTGGCAGCTTGTTCCATATCCCTGCACAAACAGGAGGTGGTCAAGATTAGACTTTTAATTATATAGAAGGCACAGCAACTTTAATTAAGCAAGGTAACTTTAATTAGGCAAGGCAACTTTAATTAGGCAAGGCAATTTTAATTAGGCAACATAGCTTTAGCATTTCCAAACCAAAGGCAACACAGCTTTAGCAGTTCCAAACCACAGGCAACACAGCTTTAGCATTTCTAAACCAAAGGCAACACAGCTTTTGCATTTCCAAACCAAAGGCAACACCGCTTTAGAATTTCTAAACCAAAGGCAACACAGCTTTAGCATTTCCCAAACCAAAGGCAACACAGATTTAGCATTTCCAAACCAAACGTAACGCAGCTTTAGCATTTCCAAACCAAAGGCAACACAGCTTTAGCATTTCCAAACCAAAGGCAACACAGCTTTAGCATTTCTAAACCAAAGGCAACACAGCTTTAGCATTTCCAAACCAAAGGCAACACAGCTTTAGCATTTCCAAACCAAAGGCAACACCGCTTTAGCATTTCTAAACCAAAGGCAACACAGCTTTAACATTTCCAAACCAAAGGCAACACAGATTTAGCATTTCCAAACCAAACGTAACGCAGCTTTAGCATGTCCAAACCAAAGACAACACAGCTTTAGCATTTCCAAACCAAAGGCAACACGGCTTTAGCATTTCCAAACCAAAGGCAACATGGCTTTAGCATTTCCAAACCAAAGGCAACACGGCTTTAGCATTTCCAAACCAAAGGCAACACAGCTTTAGCATTTCCAAACCAAAGACAACACAGCTTTAGCATTTCCAAACTATATTTTCAAAACACATTAAGGGCACTGACAGGTCAGTAAAATCACTCACAGTTTAGTAGACATGTGTTCAGTGTTATTTACAGCTCAGACTCAGAGACATGATCCTCTTGCACCCCCATCTTGCAGAGACTGACTGAGTCACTCAACACTTCCGGGTTTTATAGTCCGTCCGGAAGGGATATGGCCTTCAGGAGAGAGAATTTCAACATTGTTTAAACACTAATAACTCTTTTATTTTTAAACAATGGGAAAAATCCTCTTGGCCTGCGTAGCAGAGGGGGACTCTGAGTAAGATGGCCAAAAATCACAGCCGTAAGTGGCAGCGTTTTTTTCTAAAATCAATATACAGAACAACAGGAAGTGGTCAAGATCAGACTTTTAGTAATATATATGACAAACAATAGGGGATACATCCGTGATTCCTGTGGCACACCACTGGTTACAGGCCACCAGTCAGATAAACAACTATCCACTACCACACTCTGGCTGCTTTCACCAAGACAATTTTGTGCCATTTGGCTAGCTCACCTTGGATCTTGTGTGATCTAACTTTCCAGACCAGTCTACCAAGCAGGATCTTATCAATATCCTTGCTAAAGTCATGTAGACAATGTCTACATTCTGCCCTTATCAATTATTTTGGTCTCATCTTAAAGAAAAATGCAATGAGTCATGATTTCCCATGCACAAAACCATGCTGACTATCCCCAGTCAGTCACTGCCTCTCCAAAGACAGATAAATGTGGTCTCTCAAAATTCCCTCCAAGAACTTTCCCACCACCGGACCATAGTTCCCTGACTTACTTACCAGCCTGTGGTTCCCTGATTTGTCCTCACAGCCCTTCTTAAATAAAGGTACAACATTAACCACAGTCCAGTCTTCCGGTACATCACCCTTTGCTAAGGAGGATACACCACACCCTTGGATAAAGTTGGCCGGGCCCCTTCATGCAACTCAACACTATTAGCACCTTCTCTTTATCAAACTTTAACATTGATACGTTCCCAAACATCACTATTCTCTTTCTAAATGTCCTTGTTTCCATGACCTTCTCTATAATAACAATCTTTATCCGTTGATCTGTCAAGTCTGGAATGTTAAGATTTCTTGCTCATCCAGTCAAAGTTGTAAAGAATTAAGATACTTCAAATTTCCTGGAATAAAAGCAGAAACTGCTGAAAATATCCAATGTCAGGCAGTATCTGTGGAAAGAGAAACAGAGTTAATGTTTCAGATTAAAGACCCAATGTCAGATAAATGATTACAAATTACATCTAAAGAGGAACAGCAGATGGATAGAAGGTGGCAGTTGATCTTTCTGCCAAACGTGCAGAACACCTGATCAAAAAGCTGTGTTTATAGCAGAAGAGCACAGCTCTGCCAACTGGTCTCTTTTGAAGACACCCTACAAAGTTATCAGTAAATGAGGCATGACGTGATTAAAAATGTGCTTAGTAGAAGCAGTCAAATAGATTGTGCTATCTGATTTTCGCTATATCTTTGTTCTGCAATAATAAAGCACAATGTGACTGATAGTATAGTTTACCAGCCAGGCCCCAAGTCCCCAGTCAGTCACTGCCTCTCCAAAGACAGATAAATGTGGTCTCTCAAAATTCCCTCCAAGAACTTTCCCACCACCGGACCATAGTTCCCTGACTTACTTACCAGCTTGTGGTTCCCTGATTTGTCCTCACAGCCCTTCTTAAATAAAGGTACAACATTAACCACAGTCCAGTCTTCTGGTACATCTCTGCATTGAGACTCCTTCAAACCTGCGCTCATAGCAGTAATGTCTGTGTGCATGCATCAACTTTCGTTTATTCTCTTATAAAGCAAACAGCTTTCAATCTCTGCTTTAAATATACTTCATGGCTCAGCATGCATAACCCTAAGGAATGGAGAACTCTGAAGGTTTGCAACCCTTTGCGAGAAGATATTCCTCTTCATTTCAGCCTTTGGTGGCCACCATTTTATGTCATGTACCCCTTTGTTTTACACTCTCACACCATGCTAACATTCATATTATCTATTCTGCCAAGCATCCTCAGAAAGTAATGTGTTTGAGAGACATCACCATGTTTTAAAAATTTCATTAGGATATTACCATAAAACCCCTGCTTATTTTAAATGAGTGAAGGATGTTTGTTGTATTGAGTGCGGGAACTGTATATTATTGCAGAGAACCAGCACTTGTAGTGTTATCATAATATCTGGAAAAGTTAGAGAAAGAAAAATAGTTGTGCAGCTCTGACAAAGAAGTATGTAGCTGAAATGTTAAGAAAGTCCAACAATCCATTTTCATTCAAATACACCTAAATACACCTTTTGTTTGTCTGTTTTTTTGCACAAAGTCCGCGAGCACTGCCACTTTTCATTTCACTGCACATCCTGTATGTGTATGTGACAAATAAACTTGACTTGACTTGAAATATAAAGTTATGGCCTGTGTTTCAGAGGGATTGTATCCAGCAGGGACAGCCATCAACACAAATCACAAAAACACACATTCTCCATTGCCTAACTGTTGCTATTTCAAGACAAATTCTCTCCTTTTTGGTATAGAAGTCTGATATTTAGTGGAGAATTTTCAAGTCAAAAGAGTGTTTTATTGTCATATGTACCGAAACATAACAAGGACATTCTTACCTGCAGCAGCACAACAGATTTGTAAAAACAGTACTCAATAGTAGTATAATAAACAAAACAAAAACAAGTTTAATAAATCTTCTTCTTTCGAGTCCATCTTGTTACATATATTGACATCGCTGTCATCGTCCGCCCTGAAAAGGAAGTAAGCTTCCGGCGACAATCCGTGGGAGCCACCACTTGTTACAATAGATGATGGTGGTAGCAGAATCAGCTCAGGATACTTCCAGTTTCCAGCCGCGCGACATGGACGCTTCTGCTATGGGCCCAGTTTAATAAATAAAAAACACAATATAGTACAAAACAAAACAAAGTCCCTAGTGCAACCAAGGCAGTTTGGAGTTTAGTCGGACTTCATAGTGTTCAAGAGCCGGAAGAAGCTGTTCCTGATCCTGGTGGTTATGGTTTTCCGACTACTGTACCATCTTCCCGATGACAGGAATGAAATAAGAGCATTGCGAGGGTGATATGGGTCTCTGAAGATGATAGATGCATTTCTACGGCAGCGCCTCTTGTCGATCCCTTCGATGGTGGTGAGGTCAATACCCATGATGGACCCGGCAGTATTAACCACTTTTTATAATCCCCTTTATTCCTGGGCATTCGAGTTGCCGATCCAGGCCAAGATGCAACCAGTCAATACACTCTTTACTGTACTCCTGTAGAAGTTCAAGAGTACCTACCGAATCTCCTCAATCTTCTAAGAAAGTATAGGCGTTGATGGCATGCTTTATGATTGAATTAATGCACTGGGTCCAGGACAGATCTTCAGAGATTTGCATGCCCAGGCACTTGAAGTTGGAATTATAATGTAATCTTCCTGTTTGGAAGCTGATGGAAACAGGTGTAACATATTTTTTATATTTGGTTAATTTCAATTGACCAATTTTCTCATGAGACACAGATATAGCTGGCAAGGCATGAATTTTTACATTCAATCCCTATTTCCCCCATGGCAATTAAAAATGAAGCCATCTGGAATTACAGATAAACTGTTCTATGTAAGAAAGGCACATTACCTTCCCTGCCTTAAATATGAGCTTTTATGACAAGCAGTTAGTTTAATTGTCATGTTTACTGAAACCAGTTTTTTTAACACGTTTAATGAAGCTTAACTTTTTAGTTACTATTAAGAATTTATCGGGCTCATCCGTAATATCCAGATATGTAAAAGGAATATATATATATATATATAATCTGTCCAAAGTTGAAATACGGAAGTTGGGAGGTCAGCATAGTCCTGACTTGCCTTAGGCAATGGACTCCAATTCTATCAATGATTCAAAAAGTTAACATTGAAAGTAATAATGCTCATGACTTTAGTATCAGCATAAAAGTGCAAACATTGCAAATGTTACGTTATATAATTGCATGTGGCTACAGATTACGTTATCTTATATGTTTATGACTTTACCAAACGAAGCAGACCAAGAGGAACTGGAACCAAGGTAAAATTTAAGCATATCCTGTCGGCCAAAAATTGTGTGTGGGTCAGCATTGACTCAATATGTTAAAGTAGGTAAGAGTCTCTGTAGTGGTGAGACAGCACTACCTATTACACAAAAAAACAACATTAAATATCAGTAAAAACTGATGGTTCTAGATAATTACATTCTAGATGGTTAAAACATGTTTAAGACTCAGTGGAAGTAGACATTGAGATGTGGAAAATCACTCCATTAAGGAGGTAGATACATTCACAGGAATGGCACAGGATGGGCCGCTCGAGCAATGATTAAAGGCCGTAGGAGGATGTAAAATAAATTTTAAAGTTACAAGGAACCAGTCATGGTGTCAGGATTGGACACGCAGTGTTGGGTTCTCTGTAATTGTTGCTTTGTTTATATTATCAAATTATATTATCAATTGATATTTTGGTGATGAATTTGTCTTTCAATAGAAAGGCCATTACTTTCATTCTTTTATAATGAAAAAACATCACATAAACTGGCAATTTGGGAAAAAATGTGTTATTTACTCATTACTGTGTAAGTTCTCATTTAATCTTACTATTGTAGATAACAGTATCAAATATTGCAGATTATAAAAAATTGTCCTGTTGCCATGGTCACGGATTTGTGATGATGGTATAATGCAATGCTTTTATTAGAGACCATTGTGAGAATGTTAGTGTTGCTTTCCACACTACTTACATTTGGAACGCTTGAATTAATGAATCCTTTTCCCATCAACATCCTGAATAGGATTTTTGCCTTTAATTCTCTTTATGTTGCTGAGCAACCAGTCTCCATTGAGATATAAGTGCAGCATCAGAAATTCAGCATCAATAGATACTGAGGCTGATAACATTTTGAAAAGTCACCAAATAATAACACTTTGAAATTTCTCCTGAAATATAAAAAAGACAAATTGAAAAGGATCTTCTAAAATATTGGAGCTTTTCCTCTTTACAGAAAAAAACAGGCAAATTGTTATTTCATGGAAACTTGCAGTTTGTTTTGATTACATTCAGCTGGATCTGTGTTAACACAGACCATAGCAAAGCACTGCACAGGAAGAGTTCCTTCGGCCCACAATGTTAATGCCAAACATCATTCCAAGATAAACTAATCTCATCTGCCAGTATATGAACCTGCATATCAATGTGCCCATCTAAAATCCTCTTAAATACCACTACCATATCTGCGTGTTCCAGGCACCCTCTTTGTTAAAAAAACTTGCCCCGCACATCTCCTTTAAACATTGCTCCTCTCACCTTAATGCTATGCCCTCTAGTATTTGATATTTCCATCCCAGGAAAAAGGTTCTAACTTTCTATCCTATCTGTAAATGAAGACTTTACAAGCTCTTAAGTGTGCAACATCTTTTAATGATAGCACTGGGTATTACATACACCTTCAAGCACCGGCTACATTTTCCTACTGAGGGGAAGGCGTTATGATTGATGTTAACTGGGCGGGGTTAATGGGAGTGAGGTAACTATATTATTGGTTGCATATAAACCATCTACATCCTTCCCCTTAGAAATCAAAAAACAGATTGTTGTCACGACAACTGAATTAAACAGCAGAATTAAACAAAATCGCCGTAGCGAACAGGCGGCTTACTGATCCTGCCCGAGCACGTACGGACGTCTCCCCCTCCCCCCGAAAGAGCAGAAGAAGCAGGAGGACGCAAGGCAACTGGGGAACCAGGGAAGGGCATTGGGGTGGGAGAAACAGGAGAGGGAGAACCGCGATCGGCAACAGGGGACCCGCGCAGAGGGGAACGAGGCGCCCGCGACGGGGACCGAGGCATGCAGGGAACACCAGCCGGGGCGGCAGCCGGCTGCTGATAGGAGAGTGGAGGGGCATAGGGCCCAGGGGGCTGCGGCTGTGGCTCATTAACCGCTAGCAGGTGTTGTCGGCTTCTTCGGTAGATGGAACCCTCACAGTCGACCAGATACGAACGAGGTGAGTCGGCCACCCCAACCACGGTGGCCAGACGGTAGTGACCACTGGCGGTCTGCAATCGAACAACCTGTCCGGGCAACAGAGGATCGAGTGGTCTGCACGACCGATCGTGGGAACGCCGCTGGCTGTCATGTTTCTCTTGAATTCGCCTCTGCACGGAGGCGGGCTCCAGCACCCGAGGTTTCAGCTGGCGCTGGGCAATCGGGACGATGGATCTGGTAGTTCTGGACATCAGACGCTGAGCAGGTGACCCCATGGCTGGATCCCTGGAAACATTCCTGAGGTTCAGGAGATCCAAATACAAATCAGAATTGGATAGTCGCGCCTGTTCCATCAGAAGCTTGGCGCTGCGGACGGCCCGTTCTGCTAGGCCGTTGCTCTGTGGGTACTCTGGGCTGCTGGTGAAATGCACGAAGTTCCACTTGTCGGCAAAGCTTTTGAATTCTCGGCTTGTAAACTGCCTGCCGTTGTCAGTCTGCAGCCTGACCGGGGTCCCAAAAGTGGAGAAGTGTTTCCGCAGCTTGCGGATCACCTGTGGCCTTTTGCAGCACGCAAGTTAAAGTGGCCCTCCCCGCAGGCCTTAGAATCTCTCCACCATAGGCGTGCAGGGTAGCATCGTCAACAACCAGAGGCTCATTATTCCTTATCTTGTTGAAAAGATTCATGGACAAAACATTGACTTTCGCGCCAGTATCTAATTTGGCAGAGAAGGTTACGCCATTGACAGTCACAGGTACGGAGGGATCATTGCAGTGGGCGGGTGTCTGTAGGAGGGTAAACACATGAGAGTCCTCGGCAGAATTAATTGGCTCTGCACCATTGCATTCAACTAAATTGGGCTGTGAGTCGAAACAGAGATCAGATTGCGCCAGCATGTTTAGACTGGGACTGGAAGCTTGTGCCTGGCTCCCACGGGAACGGAGCCAGCGACAGGAGGCTGAGAAATGGTTCAGCTTTTTACAAAAGTTACAGGTTTTACCAAAGGCGGGACACGTCGACAGTCTATGGTGCATGTAGTTACAGTTCGGGCACCTTTTTCGGGGCACATCGCCAGGTCCAGGGCGGGCACGCGGCAGAAAAACATTGTTTCCCACCCGAGGCTGTGGGCTCCTAAACCCTGCCAGGTTGACAGATTTATTGCCCGAGTCCCGGTGGTCCTCTTGCAAAACAACGACCTCAGACAATCTGCAGGCATGCATAGCTTTGTCCAACGTTAGATCCGGATCCCTCAAAAGCTCACATCGCAGCTTCTGGTCACGCATGCCAGTTACTAAAATGTCTCCTTGTAAAGAACCGTGCCCTCTCTAGAATGCGGTTCGAGGGCAGGTCACAAATCTCCCTGAACTTACGTAGCAGGCAAGCGGGGTCGTCAGCAGACTCTGCAGGAGTAATCACCTCATCATCGACGCCCAGGACCGCTGGAGCGTAGGTGAAAGTTCTGGCTCTCTTCATGGCATCAGGTCCGACAAGGTTGAGTAGGAGGGAAGCTTTAAGGGAGTCAGGATCAGCGCGGTGTGCGACGTTGACAAAGTGTGTGAAATCAAATTCAAACGTGGCCCAGCGCTCAGAGATGTCAGCATCAAAGACAAGCTGCTCGGGCTTTCTGCAAGAGGACGCCATGGCCAAAGAGATCAAAAGCACAAAAAACACAAATCAAAAAAAAGAAATAAAAACCGATAAACAGGAGACGCAAGTATCTTCCAGCTGTGACACCATGTAAATGAAGACTTTACAAGCTCTTAAGTGTGCAACATCTTTTAATGATAGCACTGGGTATTACATACACCTTCAAGCACCGGCTACATTTTCCTACTGAGGGGAAGGCGTTATGATTGATGTTAACTGGGCGGGGTTAATGGGAGTGAGGTAACTATATTATTGGTTGCATATAAACCATCTACACTATCTATTCTTCTCATTCTATCCTCCCCTCAACCTCTGACGTTCCAGAGAAAACAAACATGTACAGCATTCTGCTTTTAGGCTAGGTTAAAAGTATTTGTGAAACCATACGTTGCTGCATGACGTTTTCAGAATGTCGTTAATGTGGAGAGAACATCCTCTAAACTATTGATCGGAGAACCTAACAGCAATCGTGTGAAACATACTGGAGGGTATTCTAAGGGACAGGATCTATCTGCATTTCAAAAGGAAAGGATTGATTACGGATCATCAGCAAGGCTTTGTGCAAGGGAAATCATGTCACATGAATTTTATTACGTTTTTGATGAGGGGAGGGCAGTTGATATTGTGTACGTGGCTTTTGACAAGCTCCCACATGGTAGACTGATCTGAAAGGTGAGATCTGAAATCTGGAAATGGGTTCCAAGGTGAGCTAATCCATGGATGCAAAATTAACGGAGGATGAGGGCAGATGGTGGTAACAAATGGTTGTTTTCTCATATTAGGCACCTGTGATCAGTGGTGTTCCACAGCAACTGGGTCCTCTGTTGCTTGTCTTATATATTAACTATTTAGATTATAATGTAAATGGCATGATTTGTAAGTTTGCGGATGACACCAAAATTGCTGGGGTGATGGATAGTGAAGAAGGTTATCCAAGGTTACAACAAAATCTAGATCAACTAAATGACAAAATGAATATTACTTAGTCAAGTGTCTGAAGCATTTTATGAATTTAAACAAAGGTAGTACGTGCACAGTAAATGAAAGGGCCTTGGGGATTGCTATGGAACGAAGAGACTGAGAGCCAAGTGCATATTTACATTATTCCCTGAAAATGGTAACATAAGTAGATAAGGTGATGAAGACGGCATGTGCCACGCTTGCCTTCATCAGTCAGGGCACTAAGTACAAGAGTTGGGATGCCATGTTACAGTTGGATAAGGTGTTAGTGAGACTGCACCTTGTGTCTGATCCCAATACTGTAGAAAGGATGTGATAAAGCTAGGAAGCATGCAGAAAAGATTCACAAGGATATTGCTGGGATTGGAGGGCTTGACCTGTAAAGAGAGAATGGATAGGTTGGGACAGTTTCCTTTTGAGTGAAGGAGGCTGAGGGACAATGACCTTTTAGATGTTTATAAAATCATGAGGGTATAGCTAAGATGGATGACCACAGTCTTTTCCAAGAGTACTGCAGTATAACACTAGGTTTAAATTAAGAAAGGAAATAGGTTTAAATTAAGAAAGGAAATATTTAAATGGAATGAGTTGCTATGGGAAATGGTAGAGGTGGATATAATTATAATGTTTAAAATACATTTGGACAGGTTTACTGATGGGAAACATTTAGTGGGATATGGGCCAACTACAGGCAACGTTTTGGCCCATATCCCACTAAATGTGGTGGTGGCTGTGTGGAATCAGCTTCCAGCAGAAGTGGTGGAGGCAAGATCGATTTTAACATTTAAGAGTAAAATGGATAGGTATATGGACATGAAGGGAATGGAGGGGTATGGTCTGAGTGCAGGTAGATGGGACTAGGGGAAAACAAATGGTCGGCACGGACTGGAAGGGCCGAGAGGGCCTGTTTCCGTGCTGTAATTGTTATATGGTTATATGGTTATATGGTAAATGGGACCAGCCCTTGGTTAGCATTGGCGAGTTGCAAAGGGCATGCTTCTGTGCCATGCAATTTTATGACTCCGTGATTTTACTATTTAAGAAAGGACAAACCTCTTTGAAGTTTAACAGTTTTAATTGACATAAAAGAAACAAAAATTCCATCAAGGCCATTAGCTTGTTAAAGGAATTTAATTTTAGTTTAATAAGTTTAGAGATACAATATCACCTGCTTACACTTGTTCTATTTATTCCTCTTTCGCATCCACTCCTTACACACTAGGGACATTTTTTAATACAGGCCAATTGCTACAAATCCACATAGGATGTGGGAGGAAACTGGACCACCTGAAGGAAACCCACACTGTCACAGGGAGAACATGCGAACTTCACAGAGACAGCTCCTAAGGTCTGAATCGAACCTGGGTCTCTGGCGATGAGAGGCAGCAGCACTACTAACAATGGATAAAGAATGCTCACTCTCTTTAGCTATGCACGTGGCATTATGTTCCAGAAAGATCAGTGACTATTTGAAAGTTATAGAACAAATAATTCTCTAAATAGTTGAGAATGTGCCATGTACTCAGCCTTTACATAATGGCTCTGTTAATGATTAAGCTATAAATGCTCGGTCAAAGAGAACAGATAATATTTGATCAATGTGAATTCCCCCATAGCAAGCAGAACCACAAAATGTTAGTACAGTATCCATAGAATCCAAACAAACCTCACTAAGAGACACAGATTGTCCTACCATTACTGTGCCAGCATTAACCATTGAAGATATGAGGGTTCATTCAGAGGAGAGAATGTTATACCTTCTGAATTGGAACTAAATTTGCTGAAGGCAGAATTCTGATTTCAGAATCAGTTGAGAAAGAGGAATGGTATTCCAATTCTTTCAAAGAAAAACAATCTACAACTAAGGTGAGTGAACATGCTTTATACAATGTACAAGGCCTTACTGAATGAATGAAAATGAATGGAATGGTAAAATCATTTACCAGCAATATTTCAAATGTGCTGTAAATGAGGAAACTAATTATTTTTGTAACTGATTGTCCAAATTTAGATTATAGTTGTATTTATCAACAAAGTTTGGAAGATAAGCTCATTAAATGTTTTTTTAAAAGATTTTCCTTGGATTTCAGCCAGATGTGCTTCCCATTCTGATTGGCCTACGAGAGTAGTGATTGGTTTTCTACATCAATTCTTTTTACAAATCAATGGTTTTCTCAGTTATTTTGGAGATCTTTAAGAGTTATCTACATGCCAATATACCGATATGTTTCTACATTATTTATGTACCAATATAGTAACACATACACACACATATATATATATATATATATATATAGCTCGACAATATACTTTGAGATATCAACACCAGTGAGATATCTACACCATTTTCCATAACAACAATCTATGCACATCCCAGAGGCAAAATTGTCATTGAGAAGCTGGCATTTTGTGGACCCAATGCTAGAATGTATCGGTCCATAATGCTAAATGAAAACGACATACTCTATTCACATAACACCTGTATACAAATTAATTTGTAATGATTTACAAAGGTGAAGAATCAATGAACAATTCCATTGCTCACTCTGTTCTCCAGGTTTTCAATGTGCATTTTAATCTAATTGGAGGCCTCAAAGTGGCATAGTGGTAGAGTTGCTGCCTGACATCCCTGAGACCCAGGTTCGATCCTGACTATGGGTGCAGTCTATATGGAGTTTTTAACGTTCTCCCTGTGACCAGGTGTGTTTTCTCCAGGTGTTCCGGTTTCCTCTCGCACTCCAAAGACAGACAGGTCTGTAGGTCTGTAGGTTAATTGGCTTTGGTAAAATTGTAAATGACCTAATGTGTAGGATAGTGTATATGGGGTGTATGTGTAGGATAGTGTGACTCGGTGGGCCGAAGTGCCTATTTTTGCGCTGTATCTCTAAAGTTTGAAGTATATTTTGGTGGTTGGTAATTCTTAGTATTTTATTAGTTGCAAGGAGTAATGCTCATGCTTAATTTGTAAATGTGAACATTATTTGAAATATATTGACAATAAACAGGTTAAAATCATTTGAAGTTGGAAACGCATTAATAATTTTATTTTGAGTATATTGAAGAGAAATCTCCCAGCAGGTCACCAGAGTGCATTTATGTATTTCTGATCAGATAATAACTTATCCTGAATTAGTAAAACTCAGTTAACACTGATGGAGGTCAAATGAAATATTGTTCCTTATTCGGATTAATCAGATCTGATAGAAGATAAGAGGATTTTGCATGAAGATTTTCTATTCCACATATCTTATTGTGGTCACAGTTAAAAGATAAAAGTTAAAAGAGCTACAGGAAGGAAACAAAGAGATTATCATTGTATCACTTGCTACAATGTTAGGCAACCTTAAGATTCTCTTTACTAATTACATCAAGATAGCTATTTTATTATAGGAGAATGGCCAAATAAATAATCCAAATTCTTTATTAGTTCAGGGTAAATTTGCAATGAATCAACCTGACACTTATGTCTTTCCAACAGAGATAGTATCGTTTTAAAAAAACACAAAAAAATCTGGAAGATCGACAGAAAATTATTTGAATGGTTTCCCAACTGTAAGTACAGTATTGTGAAAATACCAGGAATATTAGTGTAAGTTAGATACTTCTTGATGATGTTGTGGTTTAGTTATTAATAATCTGGTTGTGGTTTAGTCTACATAATGGCTATTGATATTTCAATGCACTAGATGGCAATGCAGTCTACACATTGATCTTTGTGAAAAACTCGGAAATGGCTTTTAAGGGTTTACAATCATGTTCTCCTGAAACCGCTGAGGAGCTCAAAAACATCTGTGGAAGGAAACTGACAGTCCATGTTTTGGGCTGAGATGCACCTGTGAACTGAAGGAGGGAAGATAGTTGATATAATGAAGTTTGGGAGGGAGGGTGGGGGAATGGGGCAAGTGCTGGCCTACAATAGGTGGATCCAGGTGAGAATTGATGGATGGGGTTAGCCAGAGGAGAGAGGGGTGAAGATAACAACAAGGGCTGGAACATGATAGGTAGAGATAACCAAGGGCTGCAGATGATGGAATCTAATGGGAAAGGAGGGTACAGTATGGGATCAAATTAGCTAGATGGGGTGGGCAAATGGCAGCAGTGGTGAGAGTGGACATGATGGGAGTAGTTTGTGGATGATGGACAGATGCAGTGGAGGAGCAAGACGCTGGGTGAGAGGAGGCAGAGACTGGGAAAGAAAGGTATAGATGGGATGATCTGGGTGGATAGAGGGATTGAGGGGTAGCATGTTACCTGAAATTAGAGGATTCAATGCTCATGCTGTCGGGCTGCAAACTACCAGAGCTTTTACCATTACAATTGTGTTCTTGTTCTTTTTTCTCTTACAGAGTACATCTATGCATTTATCTAACTGACTCACATTATTATTTTAACATTAGAACAATTTTCCAGACTCTGTGAATTGGAATAATATAGATTAATATTTGGTGAGGTACAAGTTACCAAATGATGACACTTTTTTTTTCAATGGGTGATCATGCTTCACCAATTTGGTAGAATTCATCAAGAAAGTTTATTAAGATGTGGAGGAAGACGCTGCACTATATTCAATGTATGTGACTTTCATCCTGTGTCTGAAAAATCAAAGAGAGCTTCTAAAAACCTGAGGCAAACAGTATTAAAGGTAATGTGAGAGCATTGTTAAAAGTTTGGCTTAATAGCAGGAAATAAAAGGTAGGAGAAAGTTGGTTTACAAAAAAAGACATAAATGGGGCACATTGGTCAATTTCAAGTTCAAGTGAGTTTATTGTCATGTGTCCCTGATAGGACAATGAAATTCTTGCTTTGCATCAGCACACAGAACATAGAAGGCATTTACTACAAAACAGATCAGTGTGTCCATATACCATATATAAAGATATACATACATGAAACTAATAAAGTGCAAATAACATATGATGGGTTATTAGTTATCAGAGTTTTGTCTGAGCCAGGTTTAATAGCCTGATGGCTGTGGGGAAGTAGCTATTCCTGAACCTGGTTGTTGCAGTCTTCAGGCTCCTGTACCTTCTACCTGAAGGTAGCAGGGAGATGAGTGTGTGGCCAGGATGGTGTGCGTCTTTGATGATACTGCCAGCTTTTTTGAGGCAGCGACTGCAATAAATCCCCTCGATGGAAGGAAGGTCAGAGCCGATGATGGACTGGGCAGTGCTTACTACTTTTTGTAGTCTTTTTCTCTCCAGGGCGTTCAAGTTGCCGAACCAAGCCACGATGCAACCGGTCACAAGCTCTCTACTGCGCACCTGTGGAAGTTAGAGAGAGTCCTCCTTGACAAGCCGACTCTCCGTAATCTTCTTCGGAAGTAGAGGTGCTGGTGAGTTTTCTTGATAATTGCATCAGTGTTCTCAGACCAGGAGAGATCTTCAGAGATGTGCATGCCCAGGAATTTGAAGCTCTTGACCCTTTCAACCATCGACCTGTTGATATAAATGGGACTGTGGGTCCCCATCCTACTCCTTCCAAAGTCCACAATCAGTTCCTTGGTTTTGCTGGTGTTGACGGCCAGGTTATTGTGCTGGCACCATATGGACAGTTGCTCTATCTCTCTTCTATACTCTGACTCATCCCCATCAGTGATACGTCCCACACAGTGGTGTCTTCAGCGAACTTGATGATGGAGTTCGCACTGTGACAGGCTACGTAGACATAGTATAGAGAGAATACAGCAGGGGGGGCTGAGCATGCTATTGGGCAAGTTATTGGTCGATATTGGTCAATGGCTATTGACCAGTGGCACTAACGTCTGTGGTGATGAAGTGCTTTGAGAGGTTGGTTATGGTGCATATCAACTCCTACCTTGATAAGAACCTCGACCCACTACAGTTCGCTTACCGCCACAACAGGTCAACGGAGGATGCGATCTCACTGGCTCTCCACTCCGTGTTGGACCATTTGGACAATAAAAACACTTACGTCAGGCTGTTGTTCAATACCATCAACCCCTCCAAGCAGGTTACCAAGCTCACGGAACTGGGTCTCTGTGCATCCCTCTGCAATTGGATCCTTGACTTTCTCATCCACAGACCACAGTCTGTTTGATTTGGATTAAATACTTCATCCTCAGTAACAATCAGTATGGGAGCACCTCAAGGCTGCGTGCTCAGCCCCCTGCTTTACTCACTCTATACCCATGACTGTGTAGCCAGACAAAGTGCGAACTCCATCATCAAGTTTGCCGACGACACCACTGTTGTTGGACAAATTACAGATGGTGATGACTGATGAGTCATAGTGTAGAAGTGAGATCAACCGATTGACCATATGGTGCCAGCACAACCTGGCTCTCAACATCAGTAAAACCAAGGAACTGATTGTGGACTTTGGAAGGGGAAGGATGAGGACCCATAACCCTGTTTATATCAATGGGACGATGGTGGACAGGGTCAAGAACTTCAAATTCCTTGGCATGTATATTTCCAAAGATCTTTCCTGCACCGTGCACACTGATACAATTTTAAAGAAGGCACATCAGCGCCTCTACATCCTGAGAAGATTATGGAGATTCGGTATGTCAAAGAGGATTCTCTTGAACTTCTACAGGGTGCACAATAGAGAGCATACAGACTGGTTGCATCGTGGTCTAGTTCGGCAACTTGAACATTCAGGAGCGGTAAAGACTGCAAAAGGTTGCGACCACTGCCCAGTCAATCAACCGGCTCTGACCTCCCCACCATCGAAGGAATCTATCGAAGTTGCTGCCTCAAAAAGACAGCCAACATCATCAGACCCACACCATCCTGGCCACATACTCATTTCACCATTGCCATTGGGAAGAAGATACAGGATACATAATGTCCAGGTTCAGGAACAGCTTCTTCCATACAGCCATCAGGCTATTAAACACAACAACAAATATGCTTTCAACTACAACAGACTATTATTATTATTGCACTATATTTGTTTATTTATTGAGTATGTGTGCATTGTGTATATATACACATTGATCTTTTATTCCCCCGTTATGTACTATGTTTACATATTCTGTTGTGCTGCAGCAAGCAAGAATTTCATTGTCCTATCTGGGACATATGACAATAAAACACTTTTGACTCTTGAAGTTGAGCCGAAGGGTTTGTTTCTACGCTGTATGGCTTTATGACTCCAACAGCTGGAGCAAGTTAGTGGGTCTGGCAGTATCTCTGGAGAACAGAATCTGACGAAGGGTCCCAACCCGTAACGTCACCAATCCATGTTCTCCAAAGATGCTGCCAGACACTCTACTAGTTACTTCAGCACTTTGTTTTTTTTTTTCTGTAAACCTGCATTTGCAGTTCTTTGTGTCTAGGGGAAAGTTGGTGGTTTTCTCACTGTTACATTCCATCTTGTGTTTCACATAACTAAATGTTTTGGATTTGGAATTGTTTAGGGAGAGTGACATGAAAATCTATCCATGGGATATAACAGGTGGAGAGGAAGTATGTCAAAGAGTATAAATTTGATCAAGGTGGATACAATCAGTTTGATATAATTGTAAAGTGTGGACAGAAGGAGAAGGAAAGCATAATACATTTTCCAATTAATTTTGTTCACCTACAGTAGTTAATGGATGATTTTCAGGAAAACAAAGAAAAATAGTCTCTAAACTTATAATCCTTTATATTAATAATAAAAATAGCTTACAAAATCATTGTAGAGCCAGCGTTAAGAAAAGCAGAAAATTCTTGCTAATTAATTCAAAGTCCTAACTTTGTGACACCATGTTCCCACTCTGAATGAACAAATAAACAAAGACATGGAAAACATGCCGCCATTTACAAAGCTCTGTCCATTCACGAAGTTCAGTCCGTGAAACACAGAATCATCTTCTCTATAAAAATTGCCTGAATAGACTACCTGGCCCAAATTTCCACAACCCTCGAATGCAAAGACACGATTTCATTCTGGAGAAAGATATGGGAAATACAGAAATATGGATTCCCCAGTTTGATATAAGATTAACTGTAAGAGTGTGGACTGATAGAAATTAGTAAAATTAAAACATTTAAGCAATTAGGTCAAGAGTACTTACACAGCTCAATGATTGGAAAAGGCATATATGATGGTGGCATTTAAGAGGCTTTTGTTTAGACACATGGATATGCAGGGAATGGAGGGATATAACCATATAACATATAACCATATAACAATTACAGCACGGAAACAGGCCCTCTCGGCCCTTCCAGTCCGTGCCGACCATTTGTTTTCCCCTAGTCCCATCTACCTGCACTCAGACCATACCCCTCCATTCCCTTCACGTCCATATACCTATCCACTTTAGTCTTAAATGTTAAAATCGATCCTGCTTCCACCACTTCTGCTGGAAGCTCATTCCACACAGCCACCACCCTCTGAGTAAAGAAGTTCCCCCTCACGTTACCCCAAAACTTCTGTCCCTTAATTCTCATGTCATGCCCTCTTGTTTGAATCTTCCCTGCCCTCAATGGGAAAAACGTATCCACGTCAACTCTGTCTATCCCTTTCATCATTTTAAAGACCTCAATCAAGTCCCCCCTTAACCTTCTGCGCTCCAAAGAATAAAGACCTAACTTGTTCAACCTTTCTCTGTAACATAGTTGCTGGAACCCTGGCAACATTCTAGTAAATCTCCTCTGTACTCTCTCTATTTTGTTGACATCCTTCCTATAACTAGGCGACCAAAATTGTACACCATACTCCAGAATTGGTCTTACCAATGCCTTGTACAATTTTAACATTATTTCCCTACTCCTATATTCAATGCTCTGATTTATAAAGGCCAGCACACCAAAGGCTTTCTTTACCACCCTATCTACATGCGATTTCACCTTCAGGGAACTATGCACAGTTATTCCTAGATCCCTCTGTTCCACAGCATTCCTCAATTCCCTACCATTTACCATGTACGTCCTATTTTGATTTGTCCTGCCAAGATGTAGCACTTCACACTTAACAGCATTAAACTCCATCTGCCATCTGTCAGCCCACTTTTCCAAATGGCCCAAATCTCTCTGTAGACTTTGAAAATCTACTTCATTATCACTACAGACAGGAATTGGTTTAATTTGGCATCATATTCAGCACAGAAATTATGGGTTGAGGGGCCTGTACTGTGCTGTATCTTTCTGTATTAGTGGTGAGTGCTTGGAACACGCTGCTGGGGGTGGTAATTGAAGCAGATATGTTAGTGGCATTTTAAATACTTTTGAGTGGGCATATGAATATGCAGGAAATGTTGGGATATGGGTTATGAGCAGGTAGATAAGTGATAGTGTTGACATTGTGATCGACTCAGATGTTGCGGGCTGAGGGCCTGTTCTTGGGCCTGCTCTCTCAGTATTCTATGTTCCAAGGGGGATACATTCTCAATACTAATACTAGCATTGTTACAAAATTTACCATCAGCGGCGCTCCAGATCTGCCACTGCCCGTGCGTGCGATTCCGGAGGCTGGGGTGCCGGGATTAAAATGCAGGTTTGTATTGGTTGTCGGAGAGGTATTTGCTTGGACTACAAGTTGATGAAAAAAAATTGTTCTGCGCTTCCGTTCCCGTTTTTAAAAAAAAGTTGGATTGAAGTTAAACGTGACTTCTAATGCCTTCACGGATCAAAATCAACATCAAGGAATTCCACAACAGGACAAAACTGTTATATCGTTTATTTAACATCTTATCTTGAACTTTTGGTGTGGTTTCATTTTATTCTGATGATTCAAAATATGTTATTTAGTGTCTTGCCTGCCGATATCGGGGGGGCTTAAATCATGGCTCTCGATCCACTCTCAAGATAATCAAATTAATTATTTTTTTGCACAATCATGTCATAAGAGCACCTAATTCATCTATATTTTGTGTTATTGTCTATTGTCTAATGCATGATTTTCATACTAAATATTTGATTGAAAACTTCTACAGTTTTAGTTTTTATTCAGGTTCAGTATGAAAATATTGATCATGGATAGACAATAACACAAAATATAGATAATTTAGATATTCTTATGACATGATTGTGCAAAAAATAATGATTTTGATTATCTTGAGAGTAGGTGTTTGACGGTTTTGAATAAATGTCTGTGTAAAACGACCCTTGCCTGCAGCAGTGTTATAAATAGAGCCAGGATGTTGAGGCGCTAAAATTCTCTGAAATAGGCAGGCAAAAGGCAAAATAAAATTCCAAAAATGCACGAAAAAGGCATTTATTCACAAAAAAAGCATAAAAAGCCATGTATTTCCACCACCAAAATATGGTTAAAAATGATAATTATAAAGGTATACTACATTATTGCCTGGTTGCACATAACTACTAGCATTTTGTTCAAATTATCTGGTGTTAAACTATACCGTCTGTCAGACAGAATATGCTTCAGTTGTGAAAAACTTCTTTCTACCCCAGCTGAGGTCACTGGTGCATTCCTGAAACAAGCCACAAACTTTACATTCATGTTGATATCTTCTGCATTACAACTACCTTTGAGAAATTCAGCTATGTTTTGTGCTTCTTCAAGATCTTTGTTAGCTAAAATCCCCCTCTCACATTTTCCTTGTATGTCTTTACCTACATCGCCAGGAACTGTACAAAGTACAGCAAGTGAAGATGTAAACAATGGAGCAATAGTTGCGCTTTTTGACTTCTCCAATACTTCCAATGTCAAGAAATATTTCTTTGATGGTTGACCTGCCTCCAGTTTACCGATGACCACATTGGTCATATGACCATATCTCCCCACAGCATTGGTTGTCAATTAAGATCCATATTTTGATGGATGCAACTTCATCTCTAATTTTCTGCACAAGAATGTTGAAGTTGCTGTCAACATAGTTTTTCTGCAATGATGACAATAGGTTCCTTTGTGTATTTCCCTAAAAAACCTCTGAGAAATTTGTTTTCCAATTTCCACAGTGGAATTCCAGCATCAATGAATGCTTTGCACAGATCACTCGAAAACTCAGATTTGCGATTGGAGCCAGCAGTAAATGTTGTGAGGAGACAAGCTTGCGTATTTCCTACCTTCAGTTTCTCTGCCGTCGACTTGTGTTTAGCTGTCTGTACATGCTGGGAGACTAAATATTTCTTCTCATGCTTTCTGACATGCTTTGCAAAACTGCACACAGTTGTCTGTAGAGAATATATCACCCCCGTACACTCTCACCAAATCGTTCAGTTTTTTACAAGGCATTGACAACTTTAGGCATTTCGACGCTTGCAGGGGTAGATCCTACAGCAGCGGGGATACAGACCTCTACAGGCAGGCCAAGTACAAACTGAAAAGAGGAATCTGAGCTGCCAAGGAAAGGTACACTGAGAAGTTGAGGAGCAAGTTCTCAGCAAATGACTCTTCTTCAGTGTGGAAGGGCTTGCAAGAAATCACAAGCTACAAGAGAAAAAAACCCCGCTCCTTGGGCAATTGTCAGCTGACCAATGACCTGAACGAGATCTACTGCAGGTTCGATTAATCCTGGTACCCCACACCCCATCCCCAACCAACACTTCACACCTATTCACAGCTTGACTCCAGTTTAAAAAGGCTAGATCCTTCCCCACCTACTCCTCCCCAATCATCACTTCATACTATGGAAGTTATATAGAAGAACACACAGCAGCACTTAATTAAAACATTTATCATAGCAGCAGATGTCAGCTATTTTACGTAATCATATAACCATATAACCATATAACAATTACAGCACGGAAACAGGCCCTCTCGGCCCTTCCAGTCCGTGCCGACCATTTGTTTTCCCCTAGTCCCATCTACCTGCACTCAGACCATACCCCTCCATTCCCTTCACGTCCATATACCTATCCACTTTACTCTTAAATGTTAAAATCGATCCTGCCTCCATCACTTCTGCTGGAAGCTCATTCCACACATCCACCACCCTCTGAGTAAAGAAGTTCCCCCTCACGTTACCCCGAAACCTCTGTCCCTTAATTCTCATGTCATGCCCTCTTGTTTGAATCTTCCCTACCCTCAATGGGAAAAACGTATCCACGTCAACTCTGTCTATCCCTTTCATCATTTTAAAGACCTCAATCAAGTCCCCCCTTAACCTTCTGCGCTCCAAAGAATAAAGACCTAACTTGTTCAACCTTTCTCTGCAACATAGTTGCTGGAACCCTGGCAACATTCTAGTAAATCTCCTCTGTACTCTCTCTATTTTGTTGACATCCTTCCTATAACTAGGCGACCAAAATTGTACACCATACTCCAGAATTGGTCTTACCAATGCCTTGTACAATTTTAACATTACTTCCCTACTCCTATATTCAATGCTCTGATTTATAAAGGCCAGCACACCAAAGGCTTTCTTTACCACCCTATCTACATGCGATTCCACCTTCAGGGAACTATGCACAGTTATTCCTAGATCCCTCTGTTCCACAGCATTCCTCAATTCCCTACCATTTCCCATGTATGTCCTATTTTGATTTGTCCTGCCAAGATGTAGCACTTCACACTTATCAGCATTAAACTCCATCTGCCATCTTTCAGCCCACTTTTCCAAATGGCCCAAATCTCTCTGTAGACTTTGAAAATCTACTTCATTATCCACAACACCACCTATCTTAGTATCATCTGCATACTTACTTATCCAATTTTCCACCCCATCATCCAGATCATTGATGTACATGACAAACAACAGTGGACCCAACACAGATCCCTGAGGCACCCCACTGGTCACCGGCTTCCAACCTGACAAACAGCCATCCACCATTACTCTCTGACATCTCCCATTCAGCCACTGTTGAATCCATCTTGCTACTCCGCCATTAACACCCAAAGATTGAACCTTCTTAACCAACCTTCCATGGGGAACCTTGTCAAAGGCCTTACTGAAATCCATATAGACAACATCCACTGCTTTACCCTCATCAATTTCCCTAGTTACCGCTTCAGAAAATTCAAGAAGGTTTGTCAAACATGACCTTCCAGGCACAAATCCATGTTGATTGTTCCTGATCAGACCCTGTTTATCCAGATGCTTATATATATTATCTCTAAGTATCCTTTCCATTAATTTGCCCACCACTGACGTCAAACTAATAGGTCTATAATTGCTAGGTTTATTCTTTGAACCCTTTTTAAACAATGGAACAACATGCGCAGTTCGCCAATCCTCCGGCACTATTCCCGTTTCTAATGACATTTGAAATATTTCTGTCATAGCTCCTGCTATTTCTACACTAACTTCCCTCAATGTCCTAGGAAATATCCTGTCAGGACCTGGAGACTTATCCACTTTTATATTTTTCAAAAGTGTCAGTACTTCCTCCTCTTTGAATCTCATAGTTTCCATAGCTACTCTACTTTTCCCCCTTAACTCACAGAGTTCAATATCCTTCTCCTTGGTGAATACCGAAGAAAAGAAATTGTTCAATATCTCCCCCATCTCTTTTGGCTCTGCAGATAGCTGTCCATTCTGGTTCTCTAATGGTCCATTTTTATCCCTCATTATCCTTTTGCTATTAATATAGCTGTAGAAACCCTTTGGGTTTACTTTCACCTTTCTTGCCAAAGCAACCTCATATCTTCTTTTAGCCTTCCTAATTTCTTTCTTAAGATTCTTTTTACATTCTTTATACTCCTCTAGCACCTCATTTACTCCATGCCTCCTATAATTATTGTAGATATCTCTCTTTTTTCGAAACAAGTGTCCAATTTCCCTTGAAAACCATGGCTCTTTCCAATTTTTACTATTTCCTTTCAACCTAACAGGGACATAAAGATTCTGTACTCTTACAATTTCCCCTTTAAATGTCCTCCATTTCTCTTCTACATCCTTCCCATGAAACAAAGTGTCCCAATTCACTCCTTTAAAATCCTTACGCATTCCCTCAAAGTTAGCCTTTCTCCAATCAAAAATCTCCACCCTAGGTCCAGTTCTGACTCTCTCCATAATTATATTGAAACTAATGGTATTGTGATCACTGGTCCCGAAGTGCTCACCAATCAGATATCAGCGTATTGTACTTAGCCTCACGCGATTGTTAGCCATTTAGCAGCACTTAATTAAATCAATTGCTCTCCGATTACAGAAACAGGCTGCTTTTTATTACAGTTTTACAGCCATATCCTTTTTACCTTATCGTGCATATTGCACTCCTTTCGCATCAATCTATCTTCGATTCTAAAATTCTTTGTCTCGCCACCATTAACTTCCGATCTTGGTTCAGTCTTATTAAACTTTACATTTCCCCTCATATCTCTTCCTCCTTCGCCACCCTTAAATTTGAACTATTACTCTAATCTCACAGCTATGTCTACTTAACCACCCTGAGATGATGCATGCAAGCTAACCGAACTGAGTCTCTTAACCACAACAATACCTACTTAAAGCATAACTCCAGTCTGCAAAGACTGAACCCTTTCCCACGCACCCCTCTCCAATCACCACTTAACACCTGATTACACCCGGGTTTTGCCCTGGTGCTGTAAATTTATTAAGTTACGATAAATTGTCAAAAAAAGGCTGATTTAGGCAGAGTGCAAAGGGCATTGTGAAAAGGGCATTATCTTCCTGAAATCATCAAAAAATACTTGAAAAGGCACATGGCATTTGTGGCAAAATCCTGGCTCGAATAAATTTTTTGGGAATTAAACATTCAATTCCTTCCATTGGCATAGAAATTGATGACAAAGTGAGGTTTAAAAATCATGTTTTATTGTGAATTCTTGTGTGAATGGGATCAGTTTGTTATTTGGATACTTTGGTAATTAAGAAAAATATTTTTAGTCTTTTCTTAAGAATGGGATAGATGTTTAGATATAGTAATTGAATTTAGATGAATTTGATGACACTGATGAATATGATTTTTTTGTTGAGTATTTCCTATTTGTTTTAATGTTACAATAATATTAAAGTTCTGATCTTGAGAATATTACATTTTTGAATTTTCAATGCAGTCTGGGTGTTTATTACTATTTCCGTTTTGTAATTATCTACAATTAGCTATCTAGCTAATTATATGCTTTAATTTCAGGTCATCCAAATAAGATGTATTATATTTGTTTCAGGATGCTTCAATCTATAATAGCTGAACGTTTCATTCAGTTCTCTTATTTTTTAAGAAAGTTATCGGCTTTGTGGTAAAGAAAGCCTTTGGTGTGCTGGCCTTTATAAATCAGAGCATTGAATATAGGAGCAGGGAAGTGATGTTAAAATTGTACAAGGCATTGGTGAGACCAATTCTGGAGTATGGTGTACAATTTTGGTCGCCTAATTATAGGAAGGATGTCAACAAAATAGAGAGAATACAGAGGAGATTTACTAGAATGTTGCCTGGGATCCAGCAACTATGTTATGGAGAAAGGTTGAACAAGTTAGGTCTTTATTCTTTGGAGCGCAGAAGGTTAAGGGGGGACTTGATTGAGGTCTTTAAAATGATGAAAGGGATAGACAGAGTTGACGTGGATAAGCTTTTCCCATTAAGGGTAGGGAAGATTCAAACAAGAGGGCATGACATGCGAATTAAGGGACGGATGTTTAGGGGTAACGTGAGGGGGAACTTCTTTACTCAGAGGGTGGTGGCTGTGTGGAATGAGCTTCCAGCAGAAGTGGTGGAGGCAGGATCGATTTTAACATTTAAAGGTAAAGTGGATAGGTTATATGGACGGCAAGGGAATGGAGGGGTATGGTCTGAGTGCAGGTAGATGGGACTAGGGGAAAACAAATGATCGGCACGGACTGGAAGGGCTGAGAGGGCCTGTTTCCGTGCTGTAATTGTTATCTGGTTATATATATGGTTTATGTCAATTGACTACCCTCGATCACAGCTTTTGTGTTAAGTTAATGGAAAAGGAATAGGGAGCAAGATGCTAATTTCCGAGTATGAAAATGACCATAACTTTTTTAAGGTAGACATAAATGCTGGAGAAACATAGAAACATAGAAAATAGGTGCAGGAGTAGGCCATTCGGCTCTTCGAACCTGCACCGCTATTCAATATGATCATGGCTGATCATCCAACTCAGTATCCTGTACCTGCCTTCTCTCCATACCCCCTGATCCCTTTAGCCACAAGAGCCACATCTAACTCCCTCTTAAATATAGCCAATGAACTGGCCTCAGCGGGTGAGGCAGCATCTACGGAGAGAAGGCACCATTTCGGGTTGAGACCCTTTTTCAAACTTCAGAGAGGGGGAGGGACGAGAGGGAGGGTAGAGAGTGGGAGGGTAGAGAGAGGGAGGGTAGAGAGACGGAGGGTAGAGGGGGGGAGAGGGGGGGAGAGAGGAGGAGAGAGGGGGGGAAGAGAGGAGGGGGAGAGAGGCCGGGAGAGGGGAGAGGATGGGGAAGGGAGAGGAGGCGGGGGGGGGGGGGGGGGAGGTGAGGAGGTGGGGGGGAGAAGGGGGGAGAGAGCGGAGGAGAGGAGGGGGTGAGTGAGGGGAGGAGAGAGTGGGGGGAGAGAAGGACGGGGAGAGAGATGGGGGCTGGAGGAGGGGGGGGGGGGGGGGGGGGGGGGGGGGGAAGAAGGGAGAGGGACCCGACCCGAGAAGGTTTCGACCCGAGATGGACCCGATCAGAGACTGACCCGAGAGCACTAGTACACGGCCGGACTTGCTCGTTCTTCAAAGCCCGGGGGGAGGAGCCCGGCGGCAGGCAGCGAGTGGGTTTATCTCTGGCAGAGTCTTGAATGAGGGTGCAGGGAGTGGTGAGCAGCTTCATCTCCGGTAGCGTCTTGTGACGTCATTGTAACGGAGGGAGATGTGGGGGTAGAGGGAGGAAGAGAGAGGGGGGGAGAGAGAGAGGTGGGGGGAGAGAGAGAGGGGGGAGGCCTGAGCCGAGCTGAGGCGTGAGCATGCATCGACACAGGAGCACAGGTTGGGCCGCCGCAGTCTTCAGCTATGATCTTTGGTCTTCAGTCGACGGGCCGACTTTTGAATAACGGGGGGGGAGGAGGGATGTGTGGGGGAGGTGACGTCACTTGCAGCGCAAGCAGACTGCAGGCTGGCAGATCCATGGTGACGTCATCAGTGAAAAACATGGGTTTTGATTTCAAAGTTTTATCAGATTTGTGAACATTTTCATTAAAAACCTGAAATTAAGCACAACATTTTCAGATAAACCCATTTCGGACTCCAGGGGGTAAATCTCTACCCGAATATGTAAAAATTTTACCATTAGCCCGTCTTTTTTTCGGGAAGATGTGACAACACACAAACAAATATACACACACACATCCAAGATCAGAGTTTTATAATTATAGAGATACTTGACCAAGTGGGACCCGTGGGGGCCCGTTCCCCTAATGCAATATTCCACCACTCACCCGTTTCCCGAACGTATCGATTCCCCAACGCAACATTCCACCACACACTCATAGTCCCCAACTGCGTAGGCGTGGCTCATTTCCCTTCATCCCCAACACTCCCTCCCCTCCTCTTTCCCCACACCCTCGCTCACCTCTCCCTCCCTCTCCTTTCCCCTACCCTTATTCACTCCCTCCCTCCCTCCATAACCCCTCTACCCTCCCTACTCCTCTCCCTCTATCTCCCTGCTCCCCCACTCCTCACCTCTCCCCCATCCCACTCCCCCACTAAACACAATGTTTAAATAACATCTCTCCTCCTCCTCTCCCCCACTCCCTCCCTCTCCTTACAAACAATGTGACAAATCTCTCATTGCATTGGGAGTCAATAGACAATAGGTGCAGGAGTAGGCCATTCGGCCCTTCGAGCCAGCACTGCCATTCAATGTGATCATGGCTGATCATCCCCAATCAGTACCCCATTCCTGCCTTCTCCCCATATCCCCAGATTCCGCTATTTTTAAGAGCCCTATCTAGATCTCTCTTGAAAGCATCCAGAAAACCCGCTTCTGAGGCAGAGAAGAGGCTCTACTCCTCCCCTCCCCATTCTCTCCCTCACCTCTCCCTCCCTATCCTTTCCCCTACCCCCAGTCACTCCCTCCCTCCCTCCATAACCCCTCTCTCCTCCCTACCCCCCCTTTGCATCATTGTGAGGTGGAAGCTGCTGTGTTTGTTTTTAATGGATTTTTTAATAATGTAAATGATATCCCATTGTGATGTCATTGTGGGGTAGACCACTGCTGACGGGCAGTTTATGTAAATGAGATCCCATTGTGATGTCATATCCATTGTGACGTCATAAGCTGCTAACTGCCAGTGCAGATGGAAAAGATTGTTTCAGTGGGGTTTTGTAAAGTTTAAAATGTCAATAACTTGTAAAATATACCATTAATCTGAATGAAAATTGATACAATACATCACAGGACAAAGATTCCACAGGATCACAAGGTGGGCTAAAATTGTAGCGCTATTGTGCACTGTTTTGGCATAATTCAGGATATCACAGACACAGACAGAATCACAGACAAAATAACAAACAAGATGAGAGTTTTAGTAATATATATAGATAGATATCCCCTTGTTCCATCTCAACATTTACCCTGTCGTGGCTCCTAAACATTTTATATGTTTTAATAAAATCACCCTTCATTCTTTTAACATTTGTTTCCACGTGTGACTGGAAATAGTCTACTTTGCCAATATATCCTTCCCTAAATAAAGGAATCAAGATTGTGCACAGTACAATTGTGGCTTCAACTATATTCTGTGCAGCTGCAATAGTAGCTATTCTTATATATAAACTCCAACCCTCATGTAATAAAGGCTGATAAGCTATTTGCTCTCCTAGCCATTTGTAATTTTCATAACCACATAATCAAATGAAAAATAACAAATGAATAAAAAACTAAATATTACTTTCCTATTATTTGCCTGTCTTCTTTGCAACTCAGCCACAACCTGTCAAATCCATCAAGAGATTCAGCCACTGTCTTCCTTGTATCTTAATCATTGTAATTTTTGTTTCATCTGAAAATAGATTACTTATGGGATTCCAAAGGAAAAGGAACAGAATACCTTTGAAAGAATCTTATCGTAACAAAACAGGCAATGAGTTGTAATTCTTTGTGACTACATGATGGGTCTATGCTATGGGAAATCTTCCAGTCCCATTGCTTCAGACCCGAAGAAAGATAATACAGAGGCTGAGGATGTAGAAAGCACAAGAAATCTGCAAAGCATTGTTGAAGAAAACCTTTTAAGGACAAGGATGTCTTCCGTTAGTCCCAAGGCAGAATTGAGCATTATCAAGCCCAACACTGAATTCTATTCCACAGCATCTAATGAGAAGATTATGGAATCAGTCTCCTATGTTAATGAAAATGATGGTATAGAGCTAATAGATATTGATTGAATCACCTCTGTAAGTAAGGAATTGTATTTAAAGTGGGGCTCAAGATGCTTTTATTATTGTTTTTCAATCAAAGTTATTTTTAATGGTTTAAAACGTGCAGTTGATTATGACATATGCAAAGGATTTTGGTTCCATCACTTAAATTACACCATTAAGTAAGTGGACATTCAGATATGGAGAACAGATCTGTATCATTGAAAATACTATTCTAGTTAAAGTTGTCAGGTGAATGTTAAAGATCCTCCATCTTTAAAATTGTTAAAAGGTCTATCTGTGTGTTGGTCACTTTTACATGCCGCTTTTGGGCAATGTCCAGCTTGAAAAAAAATGGGATTTGACATGTACATTGATGCACTTAGCTATATTTTCGTACTTTTCTGAACCTCTACCCTATCACACTGCTGCTCTGACATCCAGCAGCTATTTCCTTCAATAAATATTGTGATGGCAGAAGCCATTGTTCTAGTTTTCATTCCCCTTATGCAAAGATCTGCCTTGGGTGCAAGGCACTCAAGTAAAGCAAAAACAGAAAAACATTGCATTTATGTATGACCTTGCATCCATTTCAGAATGCCCACAGCATTTTACGGTCAATAAAGTGGAATAAGTGCTGTAATGCACACTGCAAATTCCAACAAAGAGGACTATGATTTAATTTGCTTGAGAATATTGATTGACGGATAAATAAACCCAAGATGTAGCCCGCCAGAGAGCAGATGGAAAGGACACTTTTGACCATACAGCATACTATCAAGTGTTCCAGCCTGCCCTTTCCACGACGTTTCCTGGACCAAATGCAGAGCAGCGCGCACGCTTCCAAATTTAAAATCAGCACTCCCTGGTTCTCCCGAGCCTCCCGCTTACCACTTCATCATTTAACAATCCCACGCGGTGGAAAAAGGCAAGCACAAGGTGGCAACAGTCGCATTTGCACCAGTTCTCCGGTATTACGAAGGTCGAGCGGGTTTGCTCGCACTTCGTATCAGGCCCCTCGTCTCTGTAAAGGTAAAGCGGGGTAGGTCGCATTTTGCATCAGACCTCCAGTTTTGGAGCGCTAAAGCGGAGTTGCTTGTGCCAGCGCCACAAAGAAAAGAATTGGATCTCACCCTCACTGTTGGTGCGACGAATGAGACTGTAGAAGGTCCCTGGCTGTCACCTCCCCTCTACTTCAACAGTTTGAAGAAGAGTCCCAACTAAAAATGCCATCTATCCATTTTTTAAAATTCTGAATAAAGTTTATTTTTGGGGGAAATAAATCCTTCCACGGATGCTGCCAGACCAGCGGTGTTCATCCAGCACTTTATTTATTAAACTAAACTAGATTATTTGTGATTTATTTCTATGTTCTCTCATTTCTTGCTCGCTTGTGGATTGTGCAGTGTTGTTGATATTTGTTTCCAAATCGTGTTGATTGTTGAACAATGCCTTTTTTTGCACCAGGGTCAATGTTATCAACTCACCTCGTATTTATAGCGTGCATTAGTGTCATTTAGCATGTTGACGTGTCAGTTAATTGAGAAGCTGGACGCTATGAATCTTGAGTTATTTGTAATTTTTTTCTATGTTCCTCCATTTCTTGCTTATGAATAATAAAGTGTTGTCATTTTTACCCCCAAAAAATGTGTTGAGTGTTGAAAAATGCCTCTCTTTGCACCAGTTACTTTAACTCACCTAGTATGTATACCGGGGATTTGGCGTCATGTGGCGTGTTAATTGAGAAGCTGGACGCTCTGCATGTTATAATGCGTGACCTTTACCCCCCGTCCCTCATTGTTTGTCCGTTGTGAAGCGCGTGGCGTAACCGGGCAACCGATGTCATGGTGGGCGGGGGCCTAACGGTCGTGCTTTTGTTGTAACGTGAATGGACGCGTGTATTTAATCGTAGCCCGGCTTCTTGCAAATTGAACGAGGAGGGGAGAACATTTGAAGCAAGGAGCGCGACTCTCACCAGAACCAGGCCGATCGGATCCCGTGGTTTCGTCCCGGGTAAAGTTTTTCTTCTTCCCCCCCCCCCTCCCTCACACACACACTCTCCATCTCTCTCTCTCTGTCGCTCGCGCTCACCGTGACCGGGCGCTGATTGGTCAGAGCGACTCGGCAACAGCGGACAGGGAAATTATTTGATTGGTTGAGGCGCGGGCCTTTGTGGATGCGCGATTGCCATTGGTGGAACCGTGGGGCGGGCGGCAGAGCGGGAGAGCGGCGGCGGCTTCGCTCAGAGAGAGAGCGTCACCTCTTCGTGAGCATCCACAGGTTGTCCTCTGGGAAGAGTTGGAGGTGCGTTTGTGTAGGGAAGTCACTCACGCGGGAAAGACGGCATCTCTGGAGAAAAAAAATAAAAGGAGAAGTGTCTCCCCCATTCCTTCTCTCCAGAAATGCTGCCCGTCTTGCTGAGTTACTCCAGCATTTTTGTGTCTACCTTTGGAGGTGGGTTTGTGTAAGGGAGAAACGGGGGCAGGTGCTAGTGGTTTACAGCCGAATATGGACATAAAAAAGCTGGAGTAACTCCGCGTGACAGGCTGCATCTCTGGAGAGAAGGAATAAAGGTAACCCTCGACCCGAAACATCACCCATTCCTTTTCTCCAGAGATGCTGCCTGTCCCACTGAGTTGCTCCAGCATTTTGTGGCTCTTTGGAGGTGCGTTTGCTGTGTCTCATTGCTGCCATTCTGTTATAAAAGGGCGAGAATTGGACGGAGGGAAAAGCATGGATGTGTGACTGGTCTGGATCTATGCGAGTTTTTTTTTGTTTTTGTGTGGCTATAAGTTTATATTTATGTGTGTGTTTAAGCCTCTCTCCTGACTCTGGGCCTTTCTCTCCCCTCTCTCCAGTCCTGATGTCACAAAGCCACGCAACCTGTTGTCTGCATGACAGTAGCGAGCTGGACGACAGGTTTTGGGGTGGGAAGGGTGGGGGGTGGGAAATAAAGGATGACTTTTTTTTAAAGCGCCCTGGAAATAGCGAGGGGTTTTATTCGCAAGGGTGGGGGGGGGGGGGGTTATACAGAAGAAACCCGATAACGTACACCAAATTCACCCTGGAGAACACACGGCTCTCTCAGCAGCATGTCTTCAGAGTTGCCTACGCGGAGGTGGAGTTGGGCAGCCTCTGACTTCAAGGTAAAACTAAACTGCTGGAGATACTAGGGTATAAGCTAAATCAATTTGAATATTCATTATATCCTCAACAACAAATGTGTATCGACTAGTCTTTAAGGTAAAGTTATTAATTGGGTTATTAGAGTAACCAACACGTATGGAAGTAATTATTCTTGGATATATTCATCAAGGACCAAATTCGCCCTGGTCACTCCCTCTTCTCAAGGACCAGGCTCACCCTGGTCACTCCTTCTTCTCCACTCTCACACCAGGCTAGAAGTACAGAAGTTTGAAAATACATACCTCCAGATTTGGGAACAGTTGACAGCTGTTATCAGGCAACTCTTAACAGTTAGAGTGGTCCTGACATCCCATCTTCCTTATTGGAGACCTTTAAACTATCTTTAATCGGATTATAACGCACTAAATACTGTACCCTTTATCTGTGCACTATGATGCTTGATTGTAATTGGGTATAGACATAGACATATAGTGCTGGAGTCAGGGACTCAGACACAGGGTCAGGCAGCGTCAATAGCGAAAAAGGATAGGTGACGTTTTGGATTGCAACCCTTCAGTCATGCGTAGTCCTTTTTTTGACTGGATAGCTGGGTAGTAACGGTGACGCAGAGGTAGAGTTGATGCCTTACAGACCCAGGTTCGATCCTGACCGCGGGTGCTATCTGTACGGAGTTTGTATGTTCTCCCCATGACCTGCGTGGGTTGTCTCCGCATGCTCTGATTTCCTCCTACACTCCAAAGATGTACAGGTTTGTAGGTTAATTGGCTTCAGTAAAATTATAATTCGTCCCTGGTGCGTGTGTAGGATAGTGTTATTGTGTGGGGATCACTGTTGGCTCAGGACCTGTTTCCGCGTTGTATCTCTACTCTAAGCTAAACGCAAAGCTTTTCACTGTACCTTGGCATACGTGACAATAATAAACTAAACTTCCAAACTTTTAAATTATAAGTTTTTAATGTAAATGTAGACTTTTTAAAAATACATCAAGATTTTGCATAACAATCAAATGAAAAATTCATAAAAGCCCATTAATTGCCATAGCAACTGTGTGCTCCTGTGATTGTTTTTCCAGATCAAATAGGGAACTTCCTCCTGAAAAGTAAATTTGTATGGAACCTGAGCCCACTTAACCAACTGTCAACTGAATTTTTAATTGCTTCTTTTGTGTAAACGAGGTATCACAAGACTATGAGAGGGTGCCTAAATCTGAAAATGCAATCATGTTGCTACACCAAAGAAATCATTGTGTAGTTTGCAGTTGGAAATTTTGTTATTTTGGCTGCTTTACATTAGTAAAGATGGAATAACTGTAGAAATTTCATTTTGCTGGACCAAATGTGAGATAATATGAGTTCAAATCTACAAAAGTCACCCGAGTAAATCAGGTAAATGTATTTCTTGATTTTGTCCACATAATCACTGGATGTTATAGACTTAGAAAGATTAAGAAGAGAAAATTTGCGTATATCGAGTTTTGTATATTTTGCCGATATTGAAAAAAGTATTTAATTTGAAGTAGAGTTCACAATACCGAACTTTACAAAACCTTTTGAAAATACAAACTTGTTTACATGTATTGTGTTTGATATGTTGGAAAGAAGTAGATTAAATGTGCATTATAGCATTACAGTTAAGAAATATTGTAGATTGGGAAATACATGAATATTATGATTACGGGAAGGACAAAAGGTTGGATAGACTAGGTTTTTGAAGGAAAGAACTGCACATGCTGGTTTAAATTGAAGGTAGACCCAGAATGCTGGCATAACTCAGCTGGACATAGAAACATAGAAATTAGGTGCAGGAGTAGGCCATTCAGCCCTTTGAACCTGCACCGCCATTCAAAATGATCATGGCTGATCATCCAACTCAGTATCCGTACCTGCCTTCTCTCCATACCCTCTGATCCCCTTAGCCACAAGGGCCACATCCAACTCGCTCTTAAATATAGCCAATGAACTGGCCTCAACTACCCTCTGTGGCAGAGAGTTCCAGAGACTCACCACTCTCTGTGTGAAAAAAGTCTTTCTCATCTCGGTCTTAAAGGATTTCCCCCTTATCCTTAAGCTGTGACCCCTTGTCCTGGACTTCCCCAACATCGGGAACAATCTTCCTGCATCTAGCCTGTCCAACCCCTTAAGAATTTTGTAAGTTTCTATAAGATCCCCTCTTAATCTCCTAAATTCCAGAGAGTATAAACCAAGTCTATCCAGTCTTTCTTCATAAGACAGTCCTGACATCCCAGGAATCGGTCTGGTGAACCTTCTCTGCACTCCCTCTATGGCAATAATGTCCTTCCTCAGATTTGGAGACTAAAAACTGCACGCAATACTCCAGGTGTGGTCTCACCAAGACCCTGTACAACTGAAGTAGAACCTCCCTGCTCCTGTACTCAAATCCTTTTGCTATGAAAGCTAACATACCATTCGCTTTTTTCACTGCCTGCTGCACCTGCATGCCTACTTTCAATGACTGGTGTACCATGACACCCAGGTCTCGCTGCATCTCCCCTTTTACTAATCGGCCACCATTTAAATAATAGTCTGCTTTCCTGTTTTTGCCACCAAAGTGGATAACCTCACATTTATCCACATTATACTGCATCTGCCAAACATTTGCCCACTCACCCAGCCTATCCAAGTCACCTTGCAGTCTCCTAGCATCCTCCTCACAGCGAACACTGCCCCCCAGCTTAGTGTCATCCGCAAACTTGGAGATATTGCCTTCAATTCCCTCATCCAGATCATTAATATATATTGTAAATAGCTGGGGCCCCAGCACTGAGCCCTGCGGTACCCCACTAGTTACTGCCTGCCATTGTGAAAAGGACCCGTTTACTCCTACTCTTTGCTTCCTGTTTGCCAGCCAGTTCTCTATCCACATCAATACTGAACCCCTAATACCGTATGCTTTAAGTTTGTATACTAATCTCTTATGTGGGACCTTGTCGAAAGCCTTCTGGAAGTCCAGATATACCACATCCACTGGTTCTCCCTTATCCACGCTACTAGTTACATCCTCGAAAAATTCCACAAGATTCGTCAGACATGATTTACCTTTTGTAAATCCATGCTGACTTTGTCCAATGATTTCACCACTTTCCAAATGTGCTGCTATCCCATCTTTAATAACTGACTCTAGCAGTTTCCCCACTACCGATGTTAGACTAGCTGGTCTGTAATTCCCCGTTTTCTCTCTCCCTCCCTTCTTAAAAAGAGGGGTTACATTTGCTACCCGCCAATCCTCAGGAACTACTCCATAATCTAAAGAGTTTTGAAAGATTATCACTAATGCATCCACTATTTCCTGAGCTACTTCCTTAAGTACTCTGGGATGCAGCCTATCTGGCCCTGGGGATTTATCGGCCTTTAATCTATTCAATTTACCCAACACCACTTCCCGACTGACCTGGATTTCACTCAATTCCTCCTTTGACCCACAGTCCCCTGCTATTTCAGGCAGATTATTTATGTCTTCCTTAGTGAAGACGGAACCAAAGTAGTTATTCAATTGGTCCGCCATATCCTTGTTCCCCATGATCAACTCACCCGTTTCTGACTGCAAGGGACCTACATTTGTTTTAACTAACCTCTTTCTCTTCACATATCTATAAAAACTTTTGCAGTCAGTTTTTTATGTTCCCTGCCAGTTTTCTTTCATAATCTATTTTTCCTTTCCTAATTAAGCCCTTTGTCCTCCTCTGCTGGTCTCTGAATTTCTCCCAGTCCTCTGGTATGCTGCTTTTTCTGGCTACTTTGTACGCATCATCCTTTGCTTTGATACTATCCCTGATTTCCCTTGTTATCCACGGATGCACTACCTTCCCCGATTTATTCTTTTGCCAAACTGGGATGAACAATTTTTGTAGTTCATCCATGCAGTCTTTAAATGTCTTCCATTGTATATCCACCGTCAACCCTTTTAGAATTAATTGCCAGTCAATCTTGGCCAATTCACGTCTCATACCCTCAAAGTTACCTTTCTTTAAGTTCAGAACCATTGTTTCTGAATTAACAATGTCACTCTCCATCCTAATGAAGAACTCAACCATATTATGGTCACTCTTGCCGAAGGGGGCACGTACAACAAGACGGCTAATTACCCCTTCCTCATTACTCAAAACCCAGTCTAAAATAGCCTGCTCTCTCGTTGGTTCCTCTACATGTTGATTTAGATAACTATCCCGCATACATTCCAAAAAATCCTCTTCCTCAGCACCCTGCCAATTTGATTAACCCAATCTATATGTAGATTGAAGTCGCCCATTATAACTGTTTTGCCTTTGTCGCACGCATTTCTAATTTCCTGTTTGATACCATCCCCAACTTCTCTGCTACTGTTAGGTGGCCTGTACACAACACCCACCAGCGTTTTCTGCCCTTAGTGTTTTGTAGCTCTACCCATACCGATTCCACATCCTCCAAGCTAATGTCCTTCCTTTCCATTGCTTTAATCTCCTCTCTAACCAGCAACGCTACCCCACCTCCTTTTCCTTTCTCTCTATCCCTCCTGAATATTGAATATCCCTGGATGTTCAGCTCCCAGCCAACGTCACCCTGGAGCCATGTCTCCGTGATCCCAACTATATCATAATCATTAATATCTATCTGCACGTTCAACTCGTCCACCTTATTACGAATACTCCTTGCATTGAGACACAAAGCCTTCAGGCTTGTCTTTACAACGCATTTACCCCTTATACAATTTTGCTGAAAAGTGGCCCTTTTTGATTTTTGCCCTGGTTTTGTCTGCCTGCCACTTTTACCTTTCACCTTGCTACCTAATGCTTCTACCCTCATTTTACACCCTCCTGCCTCTCTGCTCTTGTACCCATCCCCCTGCCACAGGCAGCATCTCTGGAGAGAAGGAATGGGTGACGTTTCGGGTCAAGACCTTCCAGACTGATGTCAGGGGAGTGATAAAATGTCGTCGGAGACAGTAAGAGTGGTGGGAGAACTGAGGAGGGGGGGGGAAGGATAGAGAGAGGGAAAGCAAGGGCTACTGGAAGTTAGAGAAGTCAATGTTCATATCGCTGGGGTGTAAGCTATCCAAGCAAAATATGAGATGCTGTTCCTCCAATTTACGCTGGGCCTTACTCTGACAAAGGAGGAGGCCCAGGACAGAAAGGTCAGATTGGGAATGGGAGGGGGAGTTAAAGTGCTGAGCAACCGGGAGATCAGGTAGGTTAAGGTGGACTGAGCGGAGGTGTTCAGCGAAACGATCGCCGAGCCTGCGCTTGGTCTTGCCGATATACAGGGGTTGACACCTGGAATAGGATACAATAGATGAGGTTAGAGGAGGTGCAAGTGAACCTCTGCCTCACTTGAAAAGACTCGGGGTCCTTGGATGGAGTCAAGGGGGGGATGTAAAGGGACGGGTGTTGCATCTCCTGCGGTTGCAGGGGAAAGTCCCTGGGGAGGGGGTGTTTTGGCTGGGAAGGGACGATCTGACTAGGGCGTTGCGGAGGGAACGGTCTCTGCGGAAAGTAGAAAGAGGTGGTCGTGGCGAAAATGTTGGAGGATTATGTGCTATATGCGATGGCTGGTGGGGGTGGAAGGTGAGGACAAGTGGGACTCTATCCTTGTTATGATTGCGGGGGAAGGGGTGCCAGAGTGGAGCTGTGGGATATAGAGGAGATCCTAGTGCGATCCTCATCTATAATGTAAGAGGAGAACCACAGTTCCATAAAGAATGAGGACATCTCCAATGACCTGGTATGGAAAACCTCATCCTGGGCACAGATGCGGAGTAGACGGTGGAACTGGGAGTAGGAGACTGGGAGTCCTTGCAGGAAGCAGGGTGGGAAGAAGTGTCGTCTAGATAGTTTTGGTAGTCAGTGGGTTTGTAATAGATGTCAGTCGATAGTCTGTCTCCTGTGATGGAGATGGTGAGATCTAGAAACGGTAGGGAGATGGTTCAAGTGAATTTGAGTGCAGGATAGAAATTAGTCGAAGTTGATGAAGTCAGTTAGTTCTGCAGGGGCGCAGGAAATAGCACTGATGCAGTCGTCAATGTAGCGGTGGTAGAGTTTGGGATAGGGCCAGTATACGCCTGGAGCAGTGATTCTTTGACATGCCCTACAAAGAGGCAGACGTAGGTGGGGCCCATGCGATTGCCCATAGCTATGCCTTGGATTTGGAGGAAGTGCGAGGAGTCGAAGCAGAAGTTAAGGGTAAGGACCAACTCTGCTAGGCGGAGGAGAGGGTTAGATTTTTGAAGCTGAATTTGAAGAGTTGAATTTTGTTGTTGTTGCGTGGAAGGTGAAGGTAAGTGGAGTTTTGAGGTAGCAGGGGATTGAAGATGGAAAACTGAGTGTGAATTGTAACAGTCCAAAGAGAGAGGGTTTATATGAGATGAAAAGTATTCTAGTTGAGTGATGGGGCAAAGAGATGCTTGAAGGAGAAACTTCTAAAGTTTCCCCCTAACCCAGGGTCGTTTGACATTTGAAGAACTATTAGGTTGCCAGTGGCTCTGTAATATACTGTAGTTCTTTTAACTTTAGGCCTAAATTTGAAGGCAAAAATATAATTGGTAGTGATCTCATATGCCTGCTGCCCTTGTTTTTAGTGATAGAGGTGAACGGTTTGGAAAATGCTTTCTGGAGTTTAAACAAGTAACTGGTACAATTTGTAGATGGTAAACGATAATGTAATGATGACACAAGGAATGAAATTTGAATGTGATGGACAGGGTGCCAATTAAGGCTTTGATCAGAATAGTGCAGCTCTAGGCCTACATATTGGTGCAGCTCATGTCCTGACGAGAGAATATTCCACTGTGCACTGACCAATGCATGGTAGATGATATTGGGTTTCAGGTGGTAAATTATTTATTGTTGGGTATCAAGCTTATGGCCTGCTCTCATCGACACTATTTTAATTATGTTTGGTCCAATTGAGTATCTGGGCAAGAATGCCCACCACACACCCAAATCAAAATGTATGTGTGGGGGAAGGGGGGGTGGGAGAGTTTGGGGCTCAACAATTGAATCAAAAGCTGGCTGAATGTATTTGTCTGAATGTACGTTTCCTTTAAGATACTATTCTCCAGCACTATATTCCTCCCATGCAGCCACAGAAGACGTAGCACCTGTCCTTTCATTCATTCCTATTATCAAGAATCCCATATAGTATTTCCAGCTGATGCTGTCATTTTACTCGTCGACATCCAATTTAGTAAACTGCATTCACTGCTCGCAAAGTTGTGATCTTGGCATCCGGGAAATCAAAAGAAGAATGGGTGACCACTTTGTAAAATACTCCTACAAGGATGACCCTGAGGTTCCAGTTGCCCATTACTTTCTTTTCCATCCCATTCCCAATTTGATCCGTCGTCAGCCACCTACATAAATTTATTAAACCACAGCCTAAACATAAAGAGCAACACTTCATCACTCCAGGTGGCACACTACTAATTATGACCTTCGCAGAGGCATTGAGGTACCAAAGAGGGTACCCAAACTGAAATCTTGAGGTAGTGACACAGACCTGCATAGATCGTGGCAGGGCTTGAATGTTATAACTGGCTACAGAGTGAAGGCGTGCAGTATTAATGGCTATAATGGGTCCCTTCCTAATGAGCTCAATGAATTCTATGCCTGCTTTAAACAGGTCTGTGGAGGAAAGTAGCCTGCTCCACCAATCTCGTTGGATGTAAGATCGGCCTCCTGAAAGCGAATCCGTGGAAAGCAACTGGCTCGGATAAAGTCCCTAGCATGTCCTCAAGATCTGCAAGGACCAGCTGGCAGATGTATGCACAGACATTTCTAACCTCAATCTAATCTAGTCTGTGATGCCAGCTGCTTCAAGAAGTCCACTATTACCCAGGTGCTAAAGAAGAGTAAGGTAGCAAGCCTTATTGATTGCTGTCCAGTGGTTCTGACATCCACCATCACAAAGTGCTCAGAGAGACTGGTGATGGAGCACATTAACTCCAGCCTCCCAGTCAGTCTTGATCCACTACAGTTTACCTACCGTCGCAACAGGCCGACAACAGATGCCATCTCCCTGGCCCTAACCTCTTCTTTGTATCACCTAGTCAGCAAGGATTCAAACATTAGGCACCTGATTATTGACTATAGCTCTGCCTTCAACATGATAAACTATTTCCTTCCTACTCATTTGCAGATGACACTGCTGGTGGGCTGGATAACGAACAATAAAAGATGGCGTACAGGATGGAGATAGAGAATTTAATAACATTGCATCAGGACAGCAACCAGTCCCTCAATGTCAGCAAGACAAAGGAGCTAGTTATCAACTTCGGGCAGCTTGGTGGAGTACATGCCCCAATCACTATTAACGGTGAAAAAATGGATATGAATGAGAGTTTCAAGTTCCTTGTTAATATTGCCAATGTTCTGTTGTGGGCCAACCACATTGAAGCGACCACCAGAACGGCATAACAACACCTCTACTTCGTCAGGAGACTGAGTAAATTCAACATTGTGTGCAATGACTCTTACAAGCTTCCACAAGTGCACCATAGAAAACGCGCTGTCAAGATGCATCACAGCTTAGTTTGAGAACAGCTCTGCCTAAGACTGCAAGAAATTGCAGTTGCCCAGTTCATCGCACAAACCAGACTCTCCACCATCTACACTTTACAATGCCTCAGCAAATCAGCCAACACAACCAAAAACTTATTCCACCCCAGTCATTCCTTCTTCCTGCTCCGTATGACAGAAGATACAGAAGCTTTAAAGCGTGCACCACAGGACTCGGGAACAGTTTCTTCACCTCTTGTTATCAGGCTTCTGAACAGACCTTCCTTAAACTTGGGTACTGTCCAATTTTCTTCTACCGCATTGCGGTCATTGGCCTTTGTCTACGAAACTGCTTCACTACAATGCTGGGAATTATATTCTGCCCTCAGTATTTTCTCCTTTGCTCCTCCCCTATCAGACTTGAGTTTCGATTGTATTTATGTATAGTATTATGATTTGATTGGATAGCATCCACATTCCTGTACTTGATGCTGAGTTGAATGCATTTTCATGATCTAAATTAGGTAGACAAAAATGCTGGAGAAACTCAGCGGGTGAGGCAGCATCTATGGAGCGAAGGAAATGGGTAACGTTTTGGGTCGAGACCCTTCTACAGACGGATCTGAAGAAGATCATGATCTAAATGCTAGCTTTAATATTATGCATTTCTAGCCTAATTGTTTCTTGTAGTTTAAGATAATTTTGTTTATTTCATCTACAATTTACTAATCCCATTATCAATCTTTCATTTGCATTCTTTGTGTAAATGTTCCCAGTTTTGAAGAATAGTTACTTGCCTGAAATGTTGTCTCCATTGATGCTGAATGCCCTGCTGACTATATTCTACCTCTTCTGCTTTGTTTACTGATTTCCGCATCTAGTATTGTGATTTTGATATTGTTTATGTATGTTTTCTAATTGTGATTTATATTTTCACAAAAGTTGAAAAATTAAAATAGTCTTTGCAATATCAAAACTTTATCTTTGTTCTTTATAAACCATAGCAGCTGGTTTGGAAAGCAGAAATATCTGCTTTCTCTGCCACAGAAGGCAGTGGAGGCTAATTCACTGGATGTATTCAAGAGAGAGTTGGATATAGCTCTTAGGTCTAATGGAATCAAGAGATATGGGGAGAGAGCAGGAACAGGGTTCTGATTCTGGATGATCAGCCATGATCATATTGAATGGCGGTGCTGGCTCGAAGGGCCATATGGCCTACTCCTGCACCTATTTTCTATGTTTTTGTAATAGAATAATTAAACCATTTTTCATAATCCATTGTGCTTGGAATACAAGTGCATAAACATTAGACATGTTAAAACATGTTCAAAGCCATGAGTGCACTGGGCATCAACGGAATGGAGAGAAGAGCCATCAAGAACACCACAGAAGCAGCGTAGAAGGCCTTGATGGCTCTGGATCAGGAGAAGAGGTCAATGGGGAGGAGCGAATGCCACCTGAACACAAGTCGTGGTCTGATCGACCACGGCTGGGTGGCCTGCGTGAGGGTATCTGAAGTTGAAAGACCCAAAACACCCACTGACCCCAGGTTACATCACTGATGATGTGTTCAGGAGCTTCAATAGATGTATTTTTATCAATAGTTTAGTATGCATTTAAATTGCCACTAGATTAATTATTTCTATTTTCTTGTACAGGAGACTATAATAAATGACATAGACTTCTTGGGGCAAAGTCTTGAATCTGAGGTAGCCCTTGAACTCGCAGGATTTAAAGACCAGGCTAGAAATAGCCAGGATCATAATTTTCAACTGAGTTTTCAGGTGATTAATTTAGAACCTGCTTGTATATGACTTGCTTTTAAAACTATCTTACAACGACATTTGCTGAAGCACCTGGTGATTGCTACTAACTCTTTCCAGGCATGGTTCGTGTGTGAATGGATGCTTTATTGACCCACATCTCAAAGCTTTCAGCAGTTATAAAAGTATTGCATCTCCTTTTGGAGAGTTGTAACAATTGTTTCTGCCAGCAGATACATTGCTTTTAATCACTTTCTTCATTTCTAGTGCATGTGCTTTGCTAGCAAGGCCACTGTTTATTGTCCATTCCCAAGGGAGAAGGAAATTATTGAGCCTTTATTCTATAGAATATAGGAGGAAGCTATGGGGAACAAATAAATGGCAGATGAGTTGAACACATACCTTGGATACGACTTCACTAAGGAGGATGCAAACAATCTGCCTGATGTACTGATGCACCAGACGATCTGGGGTGACGGAGGGATGAAGGAAATCCACATTAGGCTGGAAATGGTGTTGGGTAGACTGATGGGACTGAAGGCTGATAAATCCCCAGGGCCTGATGGTCTGCATTCCAGCGTACTTAAGGAAGTGGCCCTGGAAATCGTGGATGCTTTGGTGATCATTTTCCAATGTTTTATAGATTCAGAACCAGTTTCTGTGGATTGGATGGTAGCTAATGTTATCCCACTTTTTACAGGCGGGAGAGAGAAAACAGGGAATTATCGACCAGTTAGCCTGACATTGGTGGTGGCGAAGATGCTGGAGTCAACCATAAAAGAAGAAATAGCGGCACATTTGGATAGCAGTAACAGGATCGGTCTGAGTCGGCATGGATTTGCGAAGGGGAAATCATGCTTGACTAATCTTCAGAAATTTCTTGAGGATACAACTAGGAAAATGGACAAGGGAGAACCAGTGGATGTAGTGTACCTGGACTTTCAGAAAGCATGTGATAAGGTCCCACATAAGAGATTAGTGGGCAAAGTTAGGGCACATGGTATTGGGGGTGGAGTGCTGAGTGCTGATAGAAAATTGGTTGGCAGAGAGGAAACAGAGTAGGGATTAACAGGTCCCTTTCAGAATGGCAGGCAGTGACTAGTGGGGTACCGCAAGGCTCGATGCCCTGGACCGCAACTATTTACAATATACATCAATGTTTTAGATGAAGGTATTAAAAGTAACATTAGCAAATTCGCAGATGAAACAAAGCTGGGTGGCAGTGTGAACTGTGAGAAGAATGTTATGAGAACGCAGGGTGACTTGGACAGGTTGGGTGAGTGGGCAGATAGAAACATAGAAAATAGGTGCAGGAGTAGGCCATTCGGCCCTTCGAGCCTGCACCGCCATTCAATATGATCATGGCTGAGCATCCAACTCAGTATCCCATACCTGCCTTCTCTCCATACCCCCTGATCCCTCTAGCCACAAGGGCCACTTTTTTTTTGAATATATATTTTTATTAGAGTATTTAGACAGTGATTTAGCAAACATATGTTATGATAGCAATAGTTCATGTTCAACGAACATACATTATTAATATTATCAAGTGTATCATTTTGACTCTAATAGGTTTTTTTTTATAAAGAGAGGAGAACAGTAAGAAAAATAAAATAAAAATCAACATCGAAAAAGAAAATCATGAAGAGAGGATAATTTACTATTAATACATCGTAGGAGATAAGATCAAGGAATATAAAATATAACTTTTCATCTGTTCCTAAGTCCAAGTTTCAGTTAGGGTTCCCTGCCGAACCATTCTACCCTTTTAAGTAATGAAAGAAGACCATATTCTAACGAAAACAAATCTGATTCTTTCCAGATGTAGGGTCTCCGACATTTCCGTAATCCACATTTTAGTTGTGGGGGATATAGGGCCCTTCCAAAATTTTAATATTAGTTTCTTCCCAATTATTATACTGTAATCTAGGAAAAATTTTTGACGTTGTAAGGGTTAAACTTTGTTCTGATGTTCCAAGTATTATTAATTTTGGGTCCGGATCCAGTTTAGTATTAATAACTTCAGAAGTTATTCTAAAAATCTCAGTCCAGAAATTCTTAATTTTTATACAATTTGCAAAGGTATGTGTTAAATTAGCCTCTGGATGTTGACATTTATCGCAGGTAGACGATATTTGTGGAAAGATTCTATTTAATTTAACTTTGGAGTAATGTAATCTATGTAGACTGGATAGACTTGGCTTGTACTCGCTGGAATTTAGAAGATTGAGGGGTGATCTCATAGAGACTTACAAAATTCTTAAAGGGTTGGACAAGCTAGATGCAGGAAGATTGTTCCCGATGTTGGGGAAATCCAGGACAAGGGAGTCACAGTTTAAGAATAAGGGGGAAGTCTTTTAGGACCGAAATAAGAAAATCGTTTTTCACACAGAGTGGTGAATCTGTGGCATTCTCTGCCACAGAAGGTAGTTGAGGCCAGTTTGTTGGCCATATTTAAGAGGGAGTTGGATGTGGCCCTTGTGGCTGAAGGGATCAGGGGGTATGGAGAGAAGGCAGGTACGGGATACTGAGTTGGATGATCAGCCATGATCATATTGAATGGCCTGCTCCTGCACCTAATTTCTATGTTTCTATGTAAAACTTTAAATTGTATTAGAGCATGTCTGGAGTTTAGCGAGCATTGATGTATGTATTGTAAACTTTTATCCCATATATCTTTCGTTATGGATTGATTTATTTCATTTTCCCATGTGTGTCTATATGATTCTGTCGATGGTATCTCGCTATCTAAAAGAGTGTTGTAAATATAAGTTCTTAATTTTTCTGTATTAGGATGCTTATTCAGACATTCATCTGGGATTTCTGGTTCCCTATTCCTATAATCTTGTGTATTTGACCTAACATAATCTCTGAGTTGTAGGAATCGAAAAAAAATATTTGAGTGTAATCCATAAATCTGTTGCAGTTCCTGAAATGAGAGATAAGCGCCCTTCTTATAAAGGTGTTCCACCCTTTTGATTCCATAGTTTTTCCATTGTATAAAGCCTTTATCTAGCATGGAAAGTTTGAATAAGGGATTGTTTACAATAGGGAGATAGTGGTATATTATCCAGTTTTAAAGCCTTTTTAAGTTGTTTCCAGATTCGTATACCACTATATATTATAGGGTTTTCCCCATAAGTTTTTTTGTGCAATTTTGTCGGTGCAAATATAATCAAACCGATTTCAAAAGGTAGACAATCCTCCTTTTCCATCATTAACTATTCTGGTTGTTGATCCATTTCTTCCAGCCAGAAATTCATGTTTTTAATATAAACTGCCCAAAAATAAAACAAAAAGTTTAGTAGAGCTAAACCTCCATTAATCTTTGAATTACATAAATGTTTTTTATTTATTCTATGATTCTTGTAGTCCCAGATGAAACTTGTAACAGAGTCTACTTTAAAAAAAAAAAGATTTTGGAATGTATATCGGGATTGATTGAAATAGGTACAATAATTGCGGTAGAAAAATAATTTTTATAGCATTAATTCTACCGAACATTGAAATAGGAAGTGTTTTCCAGTATTGAATATTCTTATTTAGTTTATTCATTAAAGGTGGAAAATTTGATTTATATAAAGAACTATACCCCTTAGTTACATATACCTAGATATTTAATTTTTTCTTCAACTATTTTAAAAGGTGATTGTTGTAGTATATGTAAATTATGATCCGTTATTGACATGATTTCGCTTTTATTCCAATTAACCATATAACCATATAACCATATAACAAATGACTCTTCTTCAGTGTGGAAGGGCTTGCAAGAAATCACAAGCTACAAGAGAAAAAAACCCCGCTCCTTGGGCAATTGTCAGCTGACCAATGACCTGAACGAGATCTACTGCAGGTTCGATTAATCCTGGTACCCCACACCCCATCCCCAACCAACACTTCACACCTATTCACAGCTTGACTCCAGTTTAAAAAGGCTAGATCCTTCCCCACCTACTCCTCCCCAATCATCACTTCATACTATGGAAGTTATATAGAAGAACACACAGCAGCACTTAATTAAAACATTTATCATAGCAGCAGATGTCAGCTATTTTACGTAATCATATAACCATATAACCATATAACAATTACAGCACGGAAACAGGCCCTCTCGGCCCTTCCAGTCCGTGCCGACCATTTGTTTTCCCCTAGTCCCATCTACCTGCACTCAGACCATACCCCTCCATTCCCTTCACGTCCATATACCTATCCACTTTACTCTTAAATGTTAAAATCGATCCTGCCTCCACCACTTCTGCTGGAAGCTCATTCCACACAGTGAATCTTCCCTACCCTAAATGGGGAAAAACGTATCCACGTTAACTCTGTCTATCCCTTTCATCATTTTAAAGACCTCAATCAAGTCCCCCCCTTAACCTTCTGCGCTCCAAAGAATAAAGACCTAACTTGTTCAACCTTTCTCTGTAACATAGTTGCTGGAACCCTGGCAACATTCTAGTAATCTCCTCTGTACTCTACAGCTATATTAATAGGGTTCTACATAGCTGTAGAACCCTGGCAACATTCTAGAAATCTCCTCTGTACTCTATTTTGTTGACATCCTTCCTATAACTAGGCGACCAAAATTGTACACCATACTCCAGAATTGGTCTTACCAATGCCTTGTACAATTTTAACATTACTTCCCTACTCCTATATTCAATGCTCTGATTTATAAAGGCCAGCACACCAAAGGCTTTCTTTACCACCCTATCTACATGCGATTCCACCTTCAGGGAACTATGCACAGTTATTCCTAGATCCCTCTGTTCCACAGCATTCCTCAATTCCCTACCATTTACCATGTACGTCCTATTTTGATTTGTCCTGCCAAGATGTAGCACTTCACACTTAACAGCATTAAACTCCATCTGCCATCTTTCAGCCCATTTTTCCAAAGATTGAACCTTCTTAACCAACCTTCCATGGGGAACCTTGTCCAAGGCCTTACTGAAATCCATATAGACAACATCCACTGCTTTACCCTCATCAATTTCCCTAGTTACCGCTTCAAAAAATTCAAGAAGGTTTGTCAAACATGACCTTCCAGGCACAAATCCATGTTGACTGTTCCTGATCAGACCCTGTTTATCCAGATGCTTATATATATTATCTCTAAGTATCCTTTCCATTAATTTGCCCACCACTGACGTCAAACTAATAGGTCTATAGTTTATTCTTTGAACCCTTTTTAAACAATGGAACAACATGCGCAGTACGCCAATCCTCCGTCACTATTCACCGTTTCTAATGACATTTGAAATATTTCTGTCATAGCTCCTGCTATTTCTACACTAACTTCCCTCAATGTCCTAGGGAATATCCTGTCAGGACCTGGAGAGTTATCAACTTTTATATTTTTCAAAAGTGTCAGTACTTCCTCCTCTTTGAATCTCACAGTTTCCATAGCTACTCTACTTTTTCCCCTTAACTCACAGAGTTCAATATCCTTCTCCTTGGTGAATACCGAAGAAAAGAAATTGTTCAATATCTCCCCCATCTCTTTTGGCTCTGCAGATAGCTGTCCATTCTGGTTCTCTAATGGTCCAATTTTATCCCTCGCTATCCTTTTGCTATTAATATAGCTGTAGAAACCCTTTGGGTTTACTTTCACCTTTCTTGCCAAAGCAATCTCATACCTTCTTTTAGCCTTCCTAATTTCTTTCTTAAGATTTTTACATTCTTTATACTCCTCTAGCACCTCATGTACTCCATGCCTCCTATAATTATTGTAGATATCTCTCTTTTTTCGAAACAAGTGTCCAATTTCCCTTAAACCATGGCTCTTTCCAATTTTTACTATTTCCTTTCAACCTAACAGGGACATAAAGATTCTGTACTCTTACAATTTCCCCTTTAAATGTCCTCCATTTCTCTTCTACATCCTTCCCATGAAACAAAGTGTCCCAATTCACTCCTTTAAAATCCTTACGCATTCCCTCAAAGTTAGCCTTTCTCCAATCAAAAATCTCCACCTTGGGTCCAGTTCTGACTCTCTCCATAATTATATTGAAACTAATGGTATTGTGATCACTGGTCCCGAAGTGCTCACCAACGCATACCTCCGTCACCTGACCTGCCTCATTTCCTAACAGGAGGTCCAGCACTGCCCCTTCTCTGGTCGATACCTCTATGTACTGCTGCAAAAAAAGTATCCTGCACACATTTTACACACTCCAAACCATCCAGCCCATTTACAGAATGTGTTTCCCAGTCTATTTTTGGAAAATTGAAATCTCCCACAATCACTACCTTGTGCTTACTACTAATATCTGCTATCTCCTTACATATTTGCTCTTCCATTTCTCGCTCCCCATTTGGCGGTCTATAATACACCCGTAAAAGTGTTGCTATACCGTTCCCACTTCTCAGTTCCACCCAAATAGCCTCCCTAGACGAGCCCTCTAATCTATCCTGCCAAAGCACTGCTGTAATATCTTCTCTGACAAGCAATGCAACACCTCCCCCTGTGGTCCCTCCAATTCTATCACACCTGAAGCAACGAAATCCTGGAATATTTAGTTTCCAATCACAGCCCTCCTGCAACCATGTTTCACTGATTGCCACAACATCATATTTCCAGGTGTCAATCCAGGCTCTAAGTTCATCCACCTTACTTACAATGCTCCTAGCATTAAAATATACACATTTTCGAAACCCACCATCCCTTATTCTCTGTCTATTATCTTTTTCATCTTTCTTGCCTACATTTTGGATCCGAGTGCTTCCCTTCTCTGCCTCTTGCCCCACACCCTGACCCCTAGCCCCCTCTACCCGAGTCCCTCCCCCCAGCCTTTCTAGTTTAAAGTCTCCCCAGTAGCCTTTGCAAATCTCCCTGCCTATTAATTCTATATCCTGAGAAATGACCGAATTGAGTTATTAGATTTAATAAATTTGGAATACTAATTTCCGGCTTTGTAATATATATTAGTACATCATCTGCATATAGAGAAATTTTATTCATTGTATCTTTAGTATTGTACCCATGTATTTCTGGATTAGATCTGACATTTTCTGCAAGTGGTTCAATTGCTAAAGCGAATAATAATGGAGATAACGAACATCCTTGTCTACAACCTCTGGAAAGATTAAATTTAGTTGATAACATTTGATTTGTTAGTATTCTAGCTGTTGGGTTAGAATATAATAATTTAACCCATGCACAGTACTTCTCTCCCAATTGAAATTTTTCCATCACTGAAAATAAATATAGCCATTTTACTTGATCGAAGGCTTTTTCAGCATCTAGCGATATAATTGCTAGGTCTGCATTAGCAATTCTGTTTGAATATATAATGTTAAACAATCGTCTAAGATTATAAAATGAATGGCGTTTTGGGATAAAACCTGTTTGATCAGGGTGTATTAATTTGTTACTTACTAAGCTCAATCTATTAGAAAGGATTTTAGTTAATATTTTCTGATCAGTATTTAATAGAGCTATTGCTCTATATGAGGCCGGGTCTTCTAGATCCTTATCAATTTTAGGTATAAGTATTATTGTAGATTCATTTAAAGTTTCCGGGAGTTGCTGTTGAGTATAAACATATTTATACAGTGTTTGTAAGCATGGAGAAATCAGATCATAACATTTTTTATAGAATTCAGAACTTAGGCCATCAGGGCCGGCGGCCTTTCCATTTTTTAAAGATCTAATTGACTAGATCTAATATCTTTGGTCGTTATTTCAGCTCCTAATAATTCTTGTTCTTGCAGATCTAAGCCTTCAAAGTTGTATTTCTGTAAAAATGCTTCCATTCCTATTGATTGTTGTGTCACTTTAGTTGAGTAAAGATCTTGATAGTATTGTAAAAATCTGTCATTAATATCTTTGGGGAGTGTTAGTATTTTTCCCTTTTCTGATCTAATCTTATGAATATTTTTTTCTCCATCCAGTTTTCGAAGCTGGCGTGCCAATAATTTATGTGGTTTATCACCAAATTCAAAATTTAATTGTTTTGTATGTTGATAAAGTTTTATTATCTGGTCAGAGTATATTTTATTTAACTTATATTTCAGTGCAGCTATTTTATTATGTTTTGCCAATGAAGGTGCTCTTGCATTTTCTATGTCTAATTGTCTTATTTCCATTTCCAATGTCTGTTGTTTAGCTCTATTCTCTTTGTTAAGAAATGCCTGAGAGGAGATTAATACCCCATCTAACTCCCTCTTAAATAGAGCCAGTGAACAGGCCTCAACTACCTTATGTGGCAGAGAATTCCAGAGACTCACCACTCTGTGTGTGAAAAATGTTTTTCTCATCTCGGTCCTAAGAGATTTCCCCCTTATCCTTAAACTGTGACCCCTTGTTCTGGACTTCCCCAACATCGGGAACAATCTTCCTGCATCTAGCCTGTCCAACCCCTTAAGAATTTAAGTTTCTATAAGATCCCCCCTCAATCTTCTAAATTCTAGCGAGTACAAGCCGAGTCTATCCAGTCTTTCTTCATATTAAAGTCCTGTCATCCCAGGAATCAGTCTGGTGAACCTTCTCTGTACTCCCACTATGGCAAGAATATCTTTCCTCAGATTTGGAGACCAAAACAGTATGCAATAATCCAGGTGTGGTCTTACCAAGACCCTGCCCAACTGCAGTAGAACCTCCCTGCTCCTATACTCAAATTCATTTGCTATTAATGCTAACTTCACTGAATCGGTCTTGTTGCATCTCCCCTTTTCCTAGTCGGCCACCATTCAAATAATAGTCTACTTTCCTGTTTTTGCCACCAAAGTGGATAACCTCACATTTATCCACAATTTACTGCATCTGCCATGCATTTGCCCACTCACCCAGCCTATTCAAGTCACCTTGCAGCCTCCTAGCATCCTCCTCACAGCTAACACAGTCCCCCAGCTTCGTGTCATCTGCAAACTTGGAGATGTTGCATTCAATTCCCTCGTCCAAATCATTAATATATATTGTAAATAGCTGGGGTCCCAGCACTGAGCCTTGTGGTACCCCACTAGCCACTGCCTGCCATTCTGAAAAGGACCCGTTTACTCCTACTCTTTGCTTCCTGTCTGCCAGCCAGTTCTCTATCCACATCAATACTGAACCCCCAATACCGTGTGCTTTAAGTTTGTATACTAATATCTTATGTTGGACCTTGTCGAAAGCCTTCTGAAAGTCCAGATATAACAGATCCACTGGTTCCCCCTTGTCCACTCTAATAGTTACATCCTTGAAAAATTCTATAAGATTCGTCAGACATGATTTAACTTTCGTAAATCCATGCTGACTTTGTCCAATGATTTCACCATTTTCCAAATGTGCTGCTATCCCATCTTTAATAACTGACTCTAGCAGTTTCCCCACTACCGATGTTAGACAAACTGGTCTGAAATTCCCCGTTTTCTCTCTCCCTCTCTTTTTTAAAAAGTAGGGTTACATTAGCAACCCTCCAATCCTCAGGAATCTAAAGAGTTTTGAAAAATTATCACTAATGCATCCACTATTTCTGGGGCAACTTATATAACCATATAACCATATAACAATTACAGCACGGAGACAGGCCCTCTCGGCCCTTCCAGTCCGTGCCGACCATTTGTTTTCCCCTAGTCCCATCTACCTGCACTCAGACCATACCCCTCCATTCCCTTCACGTCCATATACCTATCCACTTTACTTTTAAATGTTAAAATCGATCCTGCCTCCACCACCTCTGCTGGAAGCTCATTCCACACAGCCACCACCCTCTGAGTAAAGAAGTTTCCCCTCACGTTACCCCTAAACTTCTGTCCCTTAATTCTCATGTCATGCCCTCTTGTTTGAATCTTCCCTACCCTCAATGGGAAAAGCTTATCCACGTCAACTCTGTCTATCCCTTTCATCATTTTAAAGACCTCAATCAAGTCCCACCTTAACCTTCTGCGCTCCAAAGAATAAAGACCTAACTTGTTCAACCTTTCTCTGTAACATAGTTGCTGGAACCCTGGCAACATTCTAGTAAATCTCCTCTGTACTCTCTCTATTTTGTTGACATCCTTCCTATAACTAGGCGACCAAAATTGTACACCATACTCCAGAATTGGTCTTACCAATGCCTTGTACAATTTTAACATTACTTCCCTACTCCTATATTCAATGCTCTGATTTATAAAGGCCAGCACACCAAAGGCTTTCTTTACCACCCTATCTACATGCGATTCCACCTTCAGGGAACTATGCACAGTTATTCCTAGATCCCTCTGTTCCACAGCATTCCTCAATTCCCTACCATTTACCATGTACGTCCTATTTTGATTTGTCCTGCCAAGATGTAGCACTTCACACTTATCAGCATTAAACTCCATCTGCCATCTTTCAGCCCACTTTTCCAAATGGCCCAAATCTCTCTGTAGACTTTGAGAATCTACTTCATTATCCACAATACCACCTATCTTAGTATCATCTGCATACTTACTTATCCAATTTTCCACCCCATCATCCAGATCATTGATGTACATGACAAACAACAGTGGACCCAACACAGATCCCTGAGGCACCCCACTGGTCACCGGCTTCCAACCTGACAAACAGCCATCCACCATTACTCTCTGACATCTCCCATTCAGCCACTGTTGAATCCATCTTGCTACTCCGCCATTAAACACCCAAAGATTGAACCTTCTGAACCAACCTTCCATGGGGAACCTTGTCAAAGGCCTTACTGAAATCCATATAGACAACATCCACTGCTTGACCCTCATCAATTTCCCTAGTTACCGCTTCAAAAAATTCAAGAAGGTTTGTCAAACATGACCTTCCAGGCACAAATCCATGTTGACTGTTCCTGATCAGACCCTGTTTATCCAGATGCTTATATATATTATCTCTAAGTATCCTTTCCATTAATTTGCCCACAACTGACGTCAAACTAATAGGTCTATAATTGCTAGGTTTATTCTTTGAACCCTTTTTAAACAATGGAACAACATGCGCAGTACGCCAATCCTCCGGCACTATTCCCGTTTCTAATGACATTTGAAATATTTCTGTCATAGCTCCTGCTATTTCTACACTAACTTCCCTCAATGTCCTAGGGAATATCCTGTCAGGACCTGGAGACTTATCCACCTTTATATTTTTCAAAAGTGTCAGTACTTCCTCTTCTTTGAGTAGTTTCCATAGCTACTCTACTTTTTTCCCTTACCTCACAGAGTTCAATGTCCTTCTCCTTGGTGAATACCGAAGAAAAGAAATTGTTCAATATCCCCCCCATCTCTTTTGGCTCTGCAGATAGCTGTCCATTCTGGTTCTCTAATGGTCCAATTTTATCCCTCGTTATCCTTTTGCTATTAATATAGCTGTAGAAACCCTTTGGATTTACTTTCACCTTTCTTGCCAAAGCAACCTCATATCTTCTTTTAGCCTTCCTAATTTCTTTCTTAAGATTCTTTTTACATTATTTATACTCCTCTAGCACCTCATTTACTCCATGCCTCCTATAATTATTGTAGATATCTCTCTTTTTTCGAAACAAGTGTCTAATTTCCCTTGAAAACCATGGCTCTTTCCAATTTTTACTATTTCCTTTCAACCTAACAGGGACATAAAGATTCTGTACTCTTACAATTTCCCCTTTAAATGTCCTCCATTTCTCTTCTACATCCTTCCCATGAAACAAAGTGTCCCAATTCACTCCTTTAAAATCCTCACGCATTCCCTCAAAGTTAGCCTTTCTCCAATCAAAAATCTCCACTCTAGGTCCTGTTCTGACTCGCTCCATAATTATATTGAAACTAATGGTATTGTGATCACTGGTCCCGAAGTGCTCACCAACGCATACCTCCGTCACCTGTCCTGCCTCATTTCCTAACAGGAGGTCCAGCACTGCCCCTTCTCTGGTCGGTACCTCTATGTACTGCTGCAAAAAACTATCCTGCACACATTTTACAAACTCCAAACCATCCAGCCCATTTACAGAATTAACTTCTTTAAGTATATTCTATGTTTCTGTGTTTCTATAAGATCTCCCCTCATCCTTCTAAACTCCAGTGAATACAAGCCTAGTCTTTTCAATCTTTCCTCATATGACAGTCCCGCCATCCCAGGGATCAATCTCATGAACCTACGCTGCACTGCCTCAATCACAAGGACGTCCTTCCTCATATTAGGAGACCAAAACTGTACACAATACTCCAGATGTGGTCTCACCAGAGCCCTATACAACTGCAGAAGAACCTCTTTACTCCTGTACTGAAATCCTCTTGTTATAAACATCCACCGTCAACCCTTTAAGCAGCAATTGCCAATCTATCTTGGCCAATTCACGTCTCATACCCTCAAAGTTACCTTTCTTTAAGTTCAGAACCCTTGTTTCTGAATTAATTATTTCACTCTCCATCCTAATGAAGAACTCCACCATATTATGGTCACTCTTGCCCAAGCATGCACAAAAAGACTACTAACTAACCCTTCCTCATTACTCAATACCCAGTCTAGAATAGCCTGCTCTCTCGTTGGTTCCTCTACATGTTGGTTTAGAAAACTATCCCACATACATTCCAAGAAATCCTCTTCCTCAGCACCCCTGCCAATTTGATTCACCCAATCTATATGTAGATTGAAATCACCCATTATAACTGTTTTACCTTTGTTGCACGCATTTCTAATATCCTGTTTGATGCCATCCCCTACTACTGTCAGATGGCCTGTACACAACTCCCACTAGCGTTTTCTGCCCCTTAGTGTTTTGCAGCTCTACCCATATTGATTCTACATCCTCCAAGCTAATGTCCTTCCTCTCTATTGCGTTACTCTAACCAGCAACGCTACCCCACCTCCTTTTCCTTTCTGTCTATCCCTCCTGAATATTGAATATCCCTGGATGTTCAGCTCCTTGGTCACCCTGGAGCCATGCCTCCGTGATCCCAACTATATCATAGTCATTAATAGCTATCTGCACATTCAGATGCATGGCAGATGCAGTTTAATGTGTAAGGCTATCCACTTTGGTAGAAAAAGCAGGAAGGCAGATTGTTATCTAAATGCTGTCAAGTTGGGAAAAGGGGAAGTACAATGGGATCTGGGGGTCCTTGTTCATCAGCCAATGCAAGTAAGCATGCAGGTACCGTAGGCAGTGAAGAAAGCGAATGGCATGTTGGCCTTCATAACAAGAGGAGTTGAGAATAGGAGCAAAAAGGTCTTTCTGCAGTTGTACAGGGCCGTAGTGAGACCACACCTGGAGTATTTTGTGCAGTTCTGGTCCCCAAATTTGTGGAAGGACATTCTTGCTATTGATGGAGTGCAGCGTAAGTTTACAAGGTTAATTCCCAGGATGGCAGGACTGTCATATGCTGAGAGAATGGAGCGGCTGGGCTTGTGTACTATGGAATTTAGGAGGATGAGAGGGGATCTAATTGAAACATAAGATTATTAAGGGTTTGGTCACTCTAGAGGCAGGAAACATGTTCCTGATGTTGGGGGAGTCCAGAGCCAGGATTCAGTTTAAGAATAAGGGGTAAGCCATTTAGAACGGAGATGAGGAAACACTTTTTCACTCAGAGTTGTGAGTCTGTGGAATTCTCTGCCTCAGCGGGCGGTGGCGGCCGGTTCTCTGGCTAATTTCAAGAGAGCTAGATAGGGCTCTTAAAGTTAGCAGAGTCAAGGGATATGGGGAGAAAGCAGGAACGGGGTACTGATTGTGGATGGAATTTGTGGAAGAACATTCTTGATATTGAGGGAGCCACAGTTTAAGAATAAGGGGTTGGCCATTTAGAACAGAGATGAGGAAGAACTTTTTCAGCAAGAGAGTTGTGAATCTTTGCAATTCTCTGCCTCAGAAGGCAGTGGAGGCCAATTTTCTGGATGCTTTCAAGAGAGAGTTAGATAGAGCTCTTAAAGATAACAGAGTTGAGGGATATGGGGAGAAGGCAGGAACGGGGTACTGATCGTGGATGATCAGCCATGATCACAGTGAATGGCAGGGCTGGCTCAAAGTGCCGATTGGCCTACTGCTGCACCTATTCTCTATTGGTGAGGGGTGTTGTCTCCTTTTAATTTGTTGCAATGGAATATCATCCAAGGTGGCACAGTGGCGCAGCTGATAGAGCTACTGCCTCGCAGAGCCAAAGATCCGGGTTCCACCCTGACCTTGGCTGCTGTCTATGTGGAATCTGCACATTCTCCCTGTGATCATGTGGATTTCCGCCAGCTTCTCCAGTTTCCCCCCACAACTCAGAGACCTGTGGTCTCTGTAAATTGCCCATGGTGTGAAGGGAGTGGATGAGAGAATAAGATAACATAGAACTAATATGAATGGTGATCGATGGTCGGTGTGGACTCTGGGCTGAAGGACTTGTTTCCATGCTGTATCTCTAAATTAAACTAAAGAATAAATTCTGAGCCAGCAAAGAAACAATGGCCTAAATATTAAAGGTAGACTAAAGGTAGGCAGCATCTATGGAGCGAAGGAATAGGTGACATTTCGGGTCGAGACCTTTCTTCAGACTGATGTGGGGGGGGGGGGGGGCGGAAGAAGAAGAAAGAAGAGACAGAGACAGAGACAGTAGGCTGTAGGAGTTGTACTAAATATTGTACGAAATATAGTTGGCCTAATTATTTGTCGGCAGCAGAGGTTCTCCTGACCACAAATTAAAATGTGGTTTCTCCCAGTGCAGAACCTGAAAATGATTGGGAGATGCACTTGATGTGTCTCAAGTCCTGCTTGGTGGGTGTCAAATGATAATTGGGCAAGTTGGGGAGTAGTGGGGACTGGGTGTCAGGATTTTGTGATCAGGCTGAGGAATGATGAATTCCTGCTAACCACAGAATGAATTGAAATTTATTTTGAGTGCTAATTCTGCTGCTAATCACCAGCATCTGAGAACTACTGAAATATTTACTAGTGAAGCAAATCATCCCCTGCCTGGAATGATAAGCTAGGCCTATGGCATGTCTTGTCTTTGAAGTTTCATGCTGGCAACCAAGATTTAAATAGTGACCTACAGCAAAATCTGACAAAATGTCAATGGTTCATTTTTGTTTAAGATTGTTGTCATTCTGTCCCTGAAATAGCCCACCTGTTAGTGATTTATTGCAGCATCTTTAAAATAATGTTTTCAGCAATCTTGGGCATATATGTACAACAAAGACTTGAATTTTGAAAGTTTGTTGTTAGTTTTTGAGTTTAAAGTCAACATGATAGTTGTAGGAAAATAGACCAAAAATGTTTTCATAACGTGGTTTTTGTGTAACTCATACCAACACCAACTGTAATAAAACAAATTGGAATCGCTCTGCAGTCGGCAATCGTCATGGATCATACACCAGAATTAATAATTTTGAGTGTATAGCCTGTCATCAGAACTGGAACATGGTAGATATGAGCTGTTTTCCAGGAAAATGCGATAACTGTGCCATAAAAGAAAGGTGTGGTAGGTATCCCACACATTAATTCAAAGTGTGTGATGTTCCTTTGGTGTCCTGGTCAAAACTCTCCTACAATAAAGATATTTTCTCATTACTGTATATGAATTTTCAATGCACCTATTTATTATTGCTTTATATTCAATTATTAATAGAATTCTGGAACTTAGGGGGATATATTGAGCTGTTTTGTAAATGTCTACCATTGCAAAAATACTTTACCATTTTATCTATTAACTAGACCAAGTGGGACCCGTCCCCTCAACTCGCGGTTGCGGGGGTGGCGGCCTGCGGCGTCACACACACTAACCACCCCCCCCCCCCCCCACGCACACACTAACTACCCCCTCCTCAACCCCCATACACACTAACCACCCCCCTTGATATATTCATATTATTAATTGGCTCCTTTTACCCCATACCCACCCTATCCACTGACGCATAGCCCTCAACTCGCAGGCGCGTCTAGAGAGGGAGGGGGATAGAGGGAGGGAGGGGGGGGAGAAAAAAGGAGGAGGAGGAGTGGGGCGAGGGGACGTCACTCGCAGCACAGATGCAGCAAGCAGATCCATTGTGACGTCATCAGCCCAAGGCGGTTTAATTTTACAAGTTATTTCAGATTCTTGAACATTTTGATGAATAACAAGAAATAATGCATGAAATTTTCAGATAAGGTGATTTTTGACTTTACGGCATAAATCTCCATTGGAATATGTAACAATTTTACCGTTACTGTGTCGTTTTTTTGAGAAGATGTGCTCACACACAAATAAATAAATCCACAAATCCACATACAAGGGTTTTATAGTTATAATAAGGTTAAGAATGTTACATTTCACAAATGTTTTTAAAATTGCACTATATTGCAATTAAGTTAATGATATCACTAAGATGAGAAATGTTACAATTGTTTTCCCAGGTGCTCTAAAATGTCCTTTTTAAAGGACATTTTTAAGTGGGTTTTTCAGAAATTACTAAAATTAAATTTCCGAAGATTTAAAAATAGTATCACTGTTTCAAGAGTTTTGTATAAATCTTTCAAGATCACTCGGGATTGTTTAATATTTAAAACATGTCCTCTCTTGCTCTTAACTCCAGCAGATGCATGCTAAGCCTGTATTTCTATCTTTCCTTATAAGATAACTAATTCCAGGTGTTAGTCTTGAAACCCTCCGAACTCATTCCGATACACCAACATTAGTTCTGAAGTGGGAGGAGGCAAATGCAGTCCTTGAACTATGCCTATTGGAGCAATTATTGACATGTTTTTTCTGTCTGTTATTTCCTGTGTTTTCACGAGTTTATCTTTGATATAATTTAAAGCAAAACTATTGTTTTTATTTCAGATTAACCAGCTAGAAGAGGCAAATTATACATTAGAGAAGCAAATCCATGGCTTATTGCAAAGTAAAGATGATGTATCTCGCCAAGTGAAGAAATTAACAAATAAGAAGCAGGAACTCTCCAAGGAACTTAATGAAATAGATCGATTAGCTGAGAAGCTTGAAAAAGATAAGGAATTAGCACTTACTGTTGCATGTAATGAAATAAAAATAGCTGAGGTGGGTTAGAATTTAGAATTTATTGGCATTATTTTGCTTCAGTTGATTTTGCATGAAATTTTAATTTCTAAACCTCAAGGCAACATTTCTTTAGAAAAGTGCAATGAAGCTAAAAAGAGCCTCAAATTCATTATGTTCTTAATTCATCCAGAAATAGTATGAATTGAACCAGCTATTTTCAATTGATTTATCTTTAATCCTAGAATAAAAAATGATGTTGCTATTGATTTTAAATCTTGATGTAATATGTATTGTAATGTTGTTTAAGAGTTAACAGCATCAATCTAACATTTTGATCAGAATGCATCTATAACATTTCAAATAATTAGCAATTGAAGAGATTTCTGCAGCCTGTGCTTCTGACAAAATGCATACCGAGTCGATTCTTTTTGACTGGGACAAGTGTATACATTTGGAAGGGTTTTCTTGTTTGCAGTTTCTGAAGTTTGATTCTCATCGTGTTGTGCAAAACGGGCGCAGTTAGTGTCATCCTCCTTCAGAATTTGGTATCTGAAAAGTCCAAGAATTTATCAAGGAAAATTATTTGGGCCTTTTCATTTGAAATCCTTGGTCCTCCAACATTGAATTTCATCACTGATTTAAGGGTATTTTCATTTTTCTCGCATCTCATCGTTTGCGGATTTTTAAAAAAAATCGAAAATGCAATTTTTTTTTTTTACTTTTAGAAAGGGAAAGTTCCAAATAACATGCAACTTATTTCTGAGAGAATTTTCCTAACATCAGTTTTGGAAGGCCTCTATTTAAAGCCTAATCCAAAATCTTAAACAACATTAATAGTTAGTTTTCCTTAGCTCTTCCATTTCCCTTAAAAAAAAGATTGATATATTCAAACCCTGCCTCTATTACCATTTTGCTGATAATTTTCCATACCATACTATGTACTATATTCTAACCAATGTACAGGGACCCCAAGTTTCTTTCATTTTCACTGTTCTATTTTTAGGCTGTCGATGTACTCATATTGACACATTTTTTGCACATTTTAATCTATAGATTTATTTTCTATAATGAGCATTCTTTCCAAATTGCTTATTATGGCACTCAATGTTGTCATTGGCAATCTAAACTGTCAGCTCTAGGTCCCATCTATGTTCCTTTAGAAAGCGAATGATTAATTGTGGCTAAAACACAGGTCCTTGTGGTATGTTGCCTGTAAAATGTTGATTTGAGTGACTGCCTGTTATTCCTCTGCTCACTTGCTGTGATCAGTGTTTCTTCTTCTTTTGCAATAATTTCAACTTTAGCTATTGTTCTAACATAAACTTTTAAAAATCTGTTCTGAACGTTTATAGGTGTTATTTGTTCTTACTCTAGTTTATTGTTTAAATCATTTGGGTTTGCAAGGCAATTCTCATGGTTAAATGGTTGGTAGTTCCCTGTATTATTTCACTGCTTTCAAAAAGCAGTGTAACTTTGGGTTTTGATTTTACTAATTGAGGATTTCCTCAAGACTGTAAATAGTCCTTACTTTGGACATTTCGCTTGAAATAAAGTATTAGGAAATTACTCCTTCAATGGCAACGGGGAGAAAAAAAATGTTGGTGCAAAGATTTTTACAAAGATAAAAATCTGAGTACACACAATTGTTCTCCTGTACAGTGAAGGAGGTAAATGTTGGTCATGGCTATATGCCAGTCAATAGAAGAGGCCTGCTACAGAGTGAAAGGATAGTTGTGATCGTCAAAGAAATCCAGAGAAAGGTGCCAAGGCAAGGGATGGATGCCAGAGCAGCAAGGTCGTGAGTCAGTACTGTGGAAGGGATGTGGTTAGTTTATGCAGGATGGTTCACAAACCTGATGGTTGATGGGAAAGAAGCTGTTCTTGAACCTAGAGCTGACAGTTTAAGCTTCTATACCTCCTTCCCAATAAGAGCAGCCAGAACAGCATGATCATGTCGGTATGACTTTTTTTATATTCGCTGCTGCTTGAGGTAATGCTTCCTGTTTATCCCTTCGGTAGGGTGGAGATCAGTACCCATGAAGAACCAGGCAATTTCTGTGGCCTCCTTCATTCTTGTGAGTTCACATTTCTGAACTTGATGCAGTCAATATTCTCTCCACTTTACACTTGCAGAAGTTTGATTATGTATTTGATGCATCAAATCTCCTCAAACCTTTGAGGAAGTAGAGGCGTCGGTGAGCTTTGTGATTGCATCAATATGCTGTGCCTAGCACACGTGAAGCTATTGCTTCTCTTCACTGTCATCCCACCAATAAAGAAGGGTACATGGTCCTTCTGCTTTCCCTTCCTGGTCAACATTCAGCTCTTTGGTCTTGATTATGTTTAAAGCAAAGTTATTGTTCTCAGTCATACAGCTAGGAAACGGGCCCTTTGGCCCAACTTGCCCATGCAGACTGAGGTGCCCTGTCTACACTAGTCTCACAACTTGCTTTGATTGGTATCAAAATATTTAAAGTTAGCATTGGTGCGCTCCAGCGGCTATTGCCCATGGGTGCGGACACCGGGAGCAGCCCTAATGCACTGCATTCACACAGAGAGACGGAGCGCTGCAGCCTGGCCCATAGCGGGGGGGGGGGGGGTGCAGCGAGGGAGGAAGAGAAGACGGAGGGAGGGGGAGAGGAATGGGAGTGGGGGGGAGAGAGGGAAGAGGGTGGAAGGGGGGAGAGGGATGAGGGAGGGAGGGGGGGGAAGAGAGGGAGTGGGGTAGAGGGATGGTGGAGTGCAGGGGGTAGGGAGAGGGGGACAGGAAAGGGTGGATTTGATGGGAGGGGGATAGGCGTGAGGTGGAATAATGCGTTGGGCGAATGCATTGCGTTGGGGGAATGGGTGAGTCGTGGTATATTGTGTTGGGGAATGGGTTGCGTTGGGGGAACAGGCCTCCCGTGTGACAGGGACCCAACGGGTCCCACTAGTCTAGTGGCTAACAAAAAAGACCTTGGTAGCCAAACTAATGGCAAGTGTGCATTTTATTGTACAAATACTAAAGTGATCCAGCTGCTGCAGGTCTTAAATTAGATTAATCGTATACAGCAGGGTGCAACAAAATTGTGTATGTGTATAATGATAAATACAGTAAATACAAAAAATGTGTAAAACAGCAGAAAAGTGAAAGATTACAAAGAAATAGGAATATATATATCTATAAGTCTCGTCTTATATGCGTGGTGCATGTGTTGTATGTATGTTTTGTCTTCCTCAAAACGCTGCGTGCTAGTGCTTAAATTTTTACATATTCTAACTCACATTTTGCCTGACCACGCCCTTCTCAGCTTCACTTAAGATTTCATCCTTTAAAGTTATTCACGACTAAAGTTTTAAAAAAATGCCCAAAACCGCTTCTCACAGAGAGCATTTTTCTAGCAGCTTTCAGTGATGATGTCACAATGCCACATAGTGCAGCAATCACAATGGGCTCTCAAGCTGTCAAGTGTCACAATAACAACACAATGGGACTTTGCCAATGGTAACCACAGCTTCTCACAGAGAGCCTTTTTCTAATAGCTTTCAGTGATGTCACAATGCCACTCAGTGTACCAATCACAATGGGTTCTCAAGCTACCGAGCTGCTTTTAAAACATCAGCTTCCAGTGACGTCTCAATGCCCCCCCCCCCCCCCCCGCCACAGTAGAGTGAAACAACATATTTCACCACCTTCCAGTGACGTCAATGGAAGCTGCCTCGTTTCAAAATAACATTAGCAAGGGGAGGGCCTCATTTCTAAGTAATATTAGCAAATTTGCAGATGACACACAGCTGGGTGGCAGTGTGAACTGTGAGGAGGATGCTATGAGAATGCAGGGTGACTTGGACTGGGTTGCGGGTAAAATATTTTACCATCTCATAGCTAATATTTTGGAAAGAATTTTGGAATCTACATTTAACAGTGATATATGATGTCACTTCAGTAGGGTCTTTATCTTTTTTAAGAATTAAAGAAATAGATGCTTCATAAAAGGATTGTGGTAATCTTTTCATTAAAAACGCTTATTTAAAAACCTTGCATAGCCAGGGAGACAGTAAACTTGAGAAATACTTTAAAAATTCCACTGTGAACCTATCTAAACCAGGAGCTTTACCGGAATTCATCGAGAGGATTGCTTTCTGTGTTTCTTCCTCTGTGATGGGTTCATCTAACAACAGAGACTCATTATGTGGTAAATTTGGCAAGTTCAGTTTCTTTAAAAACTCATCAATTATATTGGAATCAATAGGAAATTCTGCTTGGTATAGGAAGGTATAAAATTCCTGAAAGGATTTATTAATTTCATCATGGTCTACTGTTAATGTACCATGCCGTTTTCTCACTTTATCAACCTGACGTTTGGCTGACACAGCTTTCAACTGATTGGGAGTAATTTGCCAGATTTGTCACCATGTATATAAAATTGACTTTTGGTTTTAAGTAGCTGATTCTCAATCGGTGATACTAATAACAAATCATGTCTCAATTGATGTTCAACTCTATCCTTATAGAGCTCTAGACTAGGAGCTTTTGAATATATTTTATCAATTTCTTTAATCTCATCAGCAAATATACGTATTTCATTTTGAGGTTTTTTTTTAATCCCGTGGAGTATGAAATAATTTGTCCACGAATATATGCCTTAAAAGCATCCCAGACTAGATCATTGGATAGTTCTTCAGTAGAGTTTGTTAAGAAGAAAAAAGCAATCTGATCTTTAACAAAATTTAGATCTTGAAGCAAAGTAATATTAAATCGCCATTGTTTAGCGCTAAACCTAGAATCAGGTAGTTTAATTGATAGTTTCAATGGTGCATGATCAGAAATAGCAATTGCATCATACTCACACGCAGAAACTAGCCGAGAATCTATTATAAAGTAGTAACTCCTAGAGTAACTATGATATAAATGAGAGAAAAAAGAAATTTCTTTGACATTTGGGTGTAGGAATCTCCAGACTTCTAACATTCCAGAGTCAAGTAAAAAAATAATTGATAAAACTAGCTGATTTATTTGGAAGCACATGATCAGATACAGATCTGTCCATCGAGGGGTTCAAACAGCAGTTAAAATCTCCACCCATTATCAAAAGATGTTCATTTAAATTAGAAAAGGATGCGATTAACTGTTTAAAAAAAAACTCAGGGTGATCAATATTAGGTGCATAAACATTCACCATAACAACTATTTTGTTTTGAAGGACACCAGTGATCATCAAAAATCTATCATATGGATCAGAAATTGTTTCATAATGAACAAATGAAATTGAGGAGTCAATAAAAATAGAGACTCCTTTCACCTTTACCTGTGAATTTGAATGAAACTGCTGTCCTCTCCAAAACTTAAAGAGTCGTTGATTGTCGTCTTCCCTTACATGAGTTTCCTGAACAAAGATAATCTGAGCATTTAGTCTACGAAGAACTTTAAAAAAATATATCCTCTTAATGGGATGGTTCAGCTCATTCACATTCCATGAAAGGAAGTTAATAACGTTATCCGTATTGTTTGTAAAAAATCATGTGGAATCAAGTGGATAGGTATATGGACGTGGAGGGGTATGGAGGGAATGGAGCAGGTAGATGGGACATGGGGAAAACAAATGGTCGGCACGGACTGGAAGGGCCAAGAGGGCCTGTTTCCGTGCTATAATTGTTATATGGTTATATAGAATGTTGCCAGGGTTCCAGCAACTATGTTACAGAGAAAGGTTGAACAAGTTAGGTTGTTATTCTTTGGAGCACAGAAGGTTAAGGGGGGGGACTTGATTGAGGTCTTTAAAATGATGAAAGGGATAGACAGAGTTGACGTGGATACGTTTTTCCCACTGAGGGTAGGGAAGATTCAAACAAGAGGGCATGACATGAGAATTAAGGGACAGAGGTTTCGGGGTAACGTGAGGGGGAACTTCTTTACTCAGAGGGTGGTGGCTGTGTGGAATCAGCTTCCAGCAGAAGTGGTGGAGGCAGGATCGATTTTAACATTTAAGAGTAAAGTGGATAGGTATATGGACGTGAAGGGAATGGAGGGGTATGGTCTGAGTGCAGGTAGATGGGACTAGGGGAAAACAAATGGTCGGCACGGACTGGAAGGGCCGAGAGGGCCTGTTTCCATGCTGTAATTGTTATATAGTTATATGTTATATGGTTATATGGTTAAAGGGTTAATTTCGTAGAGCATAACAGTTCATGATACTGGAAGGGGAAGAATCTAAGGCGGAGCCAGAAGTGATGACATTTCAGACATTTTTGTAGTTCAAATTCTGCCCAAATAGAAAAAACGAAACTGAAAGCAAAAGTCTCCCCCCCCCCCCCACCCATGCAAAGCCCGAAACTGACCAGTAGACAGTCAGTACGCTACCTAAACCCTCCCCTACCCCCATCTCTCCTAATGACAGCACCCAACGTAAAAAGAAGGCATATTTACCGCTCAATAGCCAAAACAAATGAGTGTTATGGTTAAAAATTGCATGTTAATTGTGAAAAACAAGAGCTACTTCATATTATTTATCCAAGGTCAAAATATGAAAAACAAGAACTGCTTCACTTTGTTTGTCTAAAGACAGGGGAAAAAAAATCCTTTGATGGACATTTTAAAAGTAGAAGAGCTAACAAAGAAGATCTTAAAAGTTAATATATAATACTATTACATCAAATTAACAGTATCTTAGAGAACATAAAAGTTATGGTTTGATACCATCATACTAAAATTCTAAAAAGTAATTAAAGAATAACGCATCCAATTAAATTCTTAATCATTTACAAAATGATATATTTCCAAAATAGGGACGATAAATCTCCAATTGTAACTTAATCGACTTTCAGTAACTCCCCGTCGCGGTTTCAGCCCCATAAGCCTCCGGAAAGTTGGAAGCTTCTTGTGGATTGTTAAAAAAAATCAGTTGTTACCATTAAAGTGCCGTATACGCAGTCTAGCTGGATAGAGCAAGGCGGGGCGTAACTGTTTCTTAAACAACTCAGACATTACATTATGGAAAGACTTTCTCAATCCCATATACTCATGGCTGTAATCAGGAACAAACCGAAACTTGCATCCTTCATATTCAACCATGCACAACTTTTTTGCTGCTCAGAGGATATTCTCCTACAACTGCAAGAAGTGAAACCGAACGATCAAATGTCTCGGTTTATCTTGGAGACCAGATTTCTTCCCGATCCTGTGTGCGTTATCCAAACTTGGAAGATTTTCATAGTGCTCGTGTTGAAAGTCTCCTTTATCATTTTAGAGGCATATTTTATAACATTATCCCCTTCTTGACTTCAGGTAAACCAACAGTTCGCAAATTCAGTCGTCGGCTTGTTTTCCAGATCCATGTTTTTAATCTTGTATTGCTCGAGTGCCCGAGTATTTTCATTCATTTTCCGTTCCAGTTTTTCAATCTTCAAATCTCTTTCCTGACCCAAGGTTCGCAAGTTATCAATTTGTTCCTTCTGTTCACGAGATTCATCATGGAACATAATCAGCTTGTCTTGAACTTCCTTCAATTTGCTTGAAATTCCTTTCACAATTTCTTCCAAACTGCAAAAATCTTGTTTTCATTTCTCCGTTCATTTTCGATATTGCTTTTAAGATACCAGAGTCGGAAGCTGCGCGTGCCCGATGCTCCTTCCTTGGAGAAGCTCTTTTTCCTCTTGTCTCCATCCTTTACACGATTGAAGTGCATAAAAGTGTTATCAACACTTTAAGAAAGGTTAGACCGTGCCTTGAAATAAAGTAATAACAAGTAAAATTGAAAGAGTGGTAAGCAAGAAGTTAAAAGTTAAGGGAGCAAACGAAGTTACAACCTTTACAGCATGCTGCCACAAGGAGAGTTAGATGAAGGGATTCAAAGTAACATCAGAAAATTTGCAGATGACACAAAGCTGGGTGGCAGTGTGAACTGTGAGGAGGATGCTTTGCGGATGCAGGGTGTCTTGGACAGGTTGCGTGAGTGGGCAGATGCATGGCAGATGCAGTTTAATGTGGATAAATGTGAGGTTATCCACTTAGGTAACAAAAACAGGAAGGCAGTTTACGATCTAAATGGTGTCAAGTTGGGAAAAGGGGAAGTACAATGGGATCTGGGGGTCCTTGTTCATCAGTCAATGAAAGTAAGCATGCAGATACAGCAGGCAGTGAAGAAAGCGAATGGCATGTTGTCCTTTACAACAAAAGGAGTTGAGTATAGGAGCAAAGAGGTCCTTCTGCAGTTGTATAGGGCCCAAGTGAGACCACATCTGGAGTATTGTGTGTAGTTTTAGTCCCTTAATTTGAGGAAGGACATTCTTCCTATTGAGGGAGTGCAGCGTAGGTTTGCAAGGTTAATTCCGCGCGCCTGTCATATGCTGAGAGAATTGAGCGGCTGGGCTTGTATACTGGAGTTTAGAAGGATGAGAAGGGATCTTATTGAAACATATAACATTTTTAAGGGTTTGGATATGCTGGAGGCAGGAAACATGTTCCCGATGTTGGGGGAGTCCAGAACCAGGCGCCACAGTTTACGAATAAGGGGTAAGCCATTTAGAACGTAGACAAAGAAACACTTTTTCTCAGAGAGAGTTGTGAGTCTGTGGAATGATCTGCCTCAGAGGGCGGTGGAGGCAGGTTTGGATAATTTCAAGAGAGAGCTACATAGGGCTCTTAAAGATAGCGGAGTAAGGGGATATAGGGAGAAGGCAGGAACGGGGTATTGATTGGGGAAGATCATATTGAATGGCGGTGCTGGCTCGAAGGGCCGAATGGCCTACTCCTGCACCTATTGTCTATTGTCATCTTCATCAGCTTCCCAACGGTCACTTCTGCACTGCTTGAGGTCGACTCAACATCAACTTCTGCAATGCTTGATTTTGACTGCTTGATTTTCGCCATCTTTAAAGATAAACATAGAAACATATAAAATAGGTGCAGGAGGAGGCCATTCGGCCCTTCGAGCCAGCACCGCCATTCATTGTGATCATGGCTGATCGTCCGCTATCAATAACCCATGCCTGCCTTCTCCCCATATTCCTTGACTCCACTAGCCCCTAGAACTCTATCCAACTCTCTCTTAAATCCATTCAGTGATTTGGCCTCCACTGCCCACTGTGGCAGGGAATTCCACAAATTCACAACTCTCTGGGTAAAAAGGTTTTTTCTCACCTCAGTCTTAAATGACCTCCCCCTTATTCTAAGACTGTGGCCCCTGGTTCTGGACTCACCCAACATTGGGAACATTTTTCCTGCATCTAGCTTGTCCAGTCCTTTTATAATTTTATATGTTTCTATAAGATTTCCCACTCATCCTTCTAAACTCCAGTGAATACAAGCCTAGTCTTTTCAATCTTTCCTCATATGACAGTCCTGCCATCCCAGGGATCAATCTCGTGAACCTACGCTGCACTGCCTCAATCACAAGGATGTCCTTCCTCAAATTAGGAGACCATAACTGTACACAATACTCCAGATGTGGTCTCACCAGAGCCCTATACAACTGCAGAAGAACCTCTTTACTCCTGTACTAAAATCCTCTTCTTATGAAGGCCAACATTCCATTAGCTTTCTTCACTGCCTGCTGTACCTGCACGGCAACTTTCAGTGACTGGTGTACAAGGACACCCAGGTCTCGCTGTACCTCCCCCTTACCTAACTTAACCCCATTGAGATAATAATCTGCCCCCTTGTTTTTGCAGCCTAAGTGGATAACCTCACATTTATCTATATTATACTGCACCTGCCACGCATCTGCCCACTCACTCAACTTGTCCAGGTCCCCCTCCTAACATCCTCTTCACAGTTCACACTGCCACTCAGCTTTGTGTCATCCACAAACGTGCTAGTGTTGCTCCTAATTCCCTCTTCCAAATCATTAATATATATGGTAAACAGTTGCGGCCCCAACACCGAGCCTTGCGGCACTCCACTCGCCACTGCCTGCCATTCTGAAAAGGACCCGTTCACTCCTACTCTTTGCTTCCGGTCTGCCAACCAATTTTCTATCCATGTCAACACCCTACCCCCAATACCATGTGCTCTAATTTTAGTCACCGGTCTCCCATGCGGAGCCTTTTCAAAGGCTTTCTGAAAGTCTAGATACACTACATCCACTGGCACCCCTTTATCCATTTTACTCGTCACATCCTCAAAAAACTCCAGAAGATTAGTCAAGCATCAACCATGTTGACTTGGACTAATCCTTTAACTGCTATCCGAATGCTCCATTATTACCATATAACCATATAACAATTACAGCACGGAAACGGGCCCTTTCGGCCCTTCCAGTCCGTGCCGACCATTTGTTTTCCCCTAGTCCCATCTACCTGCACTCAGACCATACCCCTCCATTCCCTTCCCGTCCATATACCTATGCACTTTACTTTTAAATGTTAAAATCGATCCTGCCTCCACCACTTCTGCTGGAAGCTCATTCCACACAGCCACCACCCTCTGAGTAAAGAAGTTCCCCCTCACGTTACCCCTAAACGTCCGTCACTTAATTCGCATGTCATGCCCTCTTGTTTGAATCTTCCCTACCCTTAATGGGAAAAGCTTATCCTTTCATCATTTTAAAGACCTCAATCAAGTCCCCCCTTAACCTTCTGCGCTCCAAAGAATAAAGACCTAACTTGTTCAACCTTTCTCTGTAACATAGTTGCTGGATCCCAGGCAACATTCTAGTAAATCTCCTCTGTACTCTCTCTATTTTGTTGACATCCTTCCTATAATTAGGCGACCAAAATTGTACACCATACCACTTTAATAATTGCCTCCAGCATCTTTCCCACCACCGAAGTCAGGCTAACTGGTCTGTAATTCCCCGTTTTCTCTCTCGCTCCTTTCTTGAAATGTGGGATTACATTAGATGTCCTCCAATCCCCAGGAAATGATCCTGAATGTATTGAACATTGGAAAATGATCACCAATGCGTGCACTATTTCTAGAGCCACCTCCCTGAGGACCTTGTGATGCAGACCATCAGGCCCAGGGGATTTATCATCCTTCAGTCCCATTAGCCTACCCAATATTATTTCTCGCCTAATGAAAATTTATTTCAGTTCCTCTACCCCTTTAGATCTTCTGTCCTCCCGTACATCTGGGAGATTGTTTGTGTCCTCCTTAGTGAAGACAGATCCGAAGTACCTATTCAACTCTTCTGCCATTTCCTTGTTGCCCATAATTATTTCACTCGTGTCTGTCTTCAAGGGACCCACATTTGACTTTGCTACTCTTTTCCCTTAACATATCTAAAGAAGCTTTTACTGTCATTCTTTATATTCCTGGCCAGTTTCCCCTCATATTTCATCTTTTCAGCCCGTATTGCCCGTTTTGTTTCCTTCTGTTGTCCTATGAAAGTTTCCCAATCCTCTGGCTTCCAGCTACTCTTTGCTGTGTTATAAATCTTTTCTTTTTGTTTTATTCTATCCCTAACTTCCCTTTTCAGCCACGGTTGCCTCCTACTCCCCTTAGAATCTTTCTTCCTCTTTGGAATGAAATGATCCTGCGTCTTCCGAATTATGCCCAGAAATTCCTGCCATTGCTGTTCCACCGTCATTCCTGCTAGGATCCCTTTCCAGTCTACTTTAGCCAGCTCCCCTCTCATGTCTTCATAGTCCCCTTTGTTCAACTGCATCACTGCCACTTCTGATTTAAAATTCTCCTTCTCAAATTGCAGATTAAAACTAATTATATTATAAGATTTATTTTAAAACACTTCGCGATTTAAAAAAAAGATAAACCTTGCTTTCGTTCACTTTCTTGACACCGCTCGTTTGGCTTGGCCCTGCTTGCTCGGCTCGGGTTCCCCCGCTCGGTCGGCTTGGCCCACTTTGCTTTTATTCAGGTCCCGCTCGGTTGGCTCGGCCCACCTTGCTTTTATTCACTTTCTTGGCCCCGCTCGCTCCACTTGCTGGCCTCGGCCCCACTCGTTGGGCTCAGCCTAAGTTGCGTTGGGGGAAATGGATATCTTGGGGGAACGGATGATGGGGGTGATTGCTGCTGGGGGTGTTTCTGGGGTGGGTGCAGCGTTCGGGGTCCAATCCTCCCGTGAGATGCTACCCTCCCCCCCCCCCCAATGGGTCCCACTTGAGCTAGTGTTTCATAAATGTTGGGATAGTTCCTGCCTCAACCACCTTCTTCGGCTGCTCGTTCCATTCACCCACCACACTTTAAGTGAAAAGGTACCTCTCAGATTCCTAGAAAATCTTTCCTCTTCATCTAAACCTCTGCCCTCTGGTTCTTGATTCCCCTACTCTGGGCAAGAGACTCTGTGTCTCTGTTCCATCCTGGGAATAGGTGTTGTCCACCTACCCTGTCTATGCCCCTCATTACTTTATATACAGTTATAGTCATAGAGCATGGAAGCATGCGCTCTGGCCCGACATACTCACACTGACCAACATGCCCCATCTACACGATTCCCACCTGCCTCATTTGGTCCATATTACTCTAAACCCTTCCTATCCAATACCTGTCCAAATATCCTTTAAATGTTGTTATAATACTTGCCTCCACTGGCAGCTCGTTCAATACACTCACCACCCTCTGATGAAAAAGTTGCCCCTCAGGTTCCTGTAAATTCTTTCCCCGTTAAACCTATGTTCTCTGGTTAACATGTGGGGAGGATAAAGTCTCATCAGTGTATGATCATTATAAATTACAGTCAATGTGGTTTCTTTGAGGAGGGGCTGTTTCTATATAGCATTTCTCAATTACTCTAATTAGTTTACCCAAATCTATAAGAAAGTCATGCATTAACACTTTTTTGGTACAAATACATCCTGAACACATCATCATGTCATCATGTAACCTGGGGTCATTGGGTGTTTCGGGTCTTTCAACATCAGACACCCTCACCCAGGCGACCCAGCCGTGGTTGATCAGACCACGACTTGTGTTCAGGTGGCATTCGCTCCTCCCCATGGACCTTCTTTCCTGATCCAGAGCCATCTCGAGGCCTTCTCCGCTACCTCTGTGATGTTATTGATGGCTCTTCTCCTTGCCATTCCATTGATGCCCAGTGCACTCAAGGCTTTGTAGAGCGATTGCCCTGCAAAACGTCTGCAGCCAACCTCGATGGGCATACACCTTGCCTTCCAGCCCTGCTTACGGCAGTCTATGACCAGCTCTTCATACTTGGTCATCTTCCTCTCATGGGCCTCCTCCAGACGGTCCTCCCACGGCACTGCCAGTTCCAACAAGACGATGTTTTTGGTCGCCTCTGAGACCAGGAGGATATTTGGCCTCAGGGTGGTCAGGTCAAGTCAAGTTTATTCATCACATACACATATGGGATGTGCAGTGAAATGAAAAGTCGCAGTGCTCGCGGACTTTGTTCAAAAAAACAAACAAACAACCAACAACTACAAACAGAATGGAACAGAATCACATGTTATTTTGCATATTAAATATTATGGGTGGTGTTGTGGTACAGTAAAGTCAGTCCCTAGTGAGATAGGAGTTTACAGTCCTAATGGCCTCTGGGAAGAAACTCCTTCTCAACCTCTCCGTTCTAACAGCATGGCAACGGAGGCGTTTGCCTGACCGTAGCAGCTGGAACAGTCCGTTGCAGGGGTGGAAGGGGTCTCCCATGATCTTATTGGCTCTGGAGTTGCACCTCCTGATGTATAGTTCCTGCAGAGGGGCGAGTGAAGTTCCCATAGTGCGTTCGGCCGAACGCACTAATCTCTGCAGAGCTTTCTTGTCCTGGGCAGAGCAATTCCAAAACCAGATTGTAATATTTCCAGACAAGATGCTTTCCACAGCCGCTGAGTAGAAGCACTGGAGGATCCTCAGAGACACTCTGAATTTCCTCAATTGCCTGAGGTGGTAAAGGCGCTGCCTTGCCTTACGAGTGCTGCAGTGTGTGATGTCCATGTCATATCCTCAGGGATGTGGACTCCCAGGTATTTAAAACAGGTCACCCTATCCACAGTATCCCCATTTATACTCAATGGTGTGTACGTCCTCGGATGATGTACCCTCCTAAAGTCCACGATCAGCTTCTTAGTTTTTTTGATGTTCAAGAGGAGACTGTTGTCCTGACACCAGAATGGCAGATCAGCCACCTCCTCCCGGTAGGCCTTTTCATCATTGTCTGAGATCAGGCCCACCACCACAGTGTCATCAGCAAACTTGATAATCGAGTTGGAGCTGAACCTAGCCACACAGTCATGTGTGTACAGGGAGTACAATAGAGGGCTGAGGACGCAACCCTGGGGGGGATCCTGTGCTCAGGGTGAGGGACTTCGATGTATTCACTCCCATCTTGACTACCTGGGGCCTGACGGTGAGAAAGTCCAGGGCCCAGGCACACAGGGGGGGTGTTGAGCCCTAATTCCAGTAGCTTCTCGGCTAGTCTGGTGGGGACTAACGTGTTGAAGGAGGAACTGAAGTCTATCAACAGCATCCTCACGTAGCCCCCCTTCTGGCTGTCAAGATGAGAGAGAACGGTATGCAAAATCTGGGAGACTGCATCGTCCGTGAATCTGTTCGGACGGTATGCTAATTGTAACCGGTCCATGTTGCGAGGGAGGAAGGCGCAGATGGTTGTGGCAATGTGCTGTGGGAACTTCAGCTGTTTCACCAGGTCTATGGCAAGTTGCCAGTCCTGCGCAGTCGCCAGGATTCCTGACGGATTCCTGGCTGCTGTGGTTCTTGGCAGCTGCACAAAGTTGATCATCTGGGTGGTGGGGCTTGCTCCTCTGCAGCTGCTGATTCCCATGCTGATGGCTTCTGCAATGGGTTTAAGAACCTGGTCATGACGCCAGGTGTACCGGCCCTGCCCAAGAGCCTTCGGGCAGCAGCTCAGGATGTGTTCCAACGTCCCCTTGCCTGAGCATTGCGGGCAATCTGGAGATTCCGCTTTGCCCCAGATGAAGAGGTTCGATGGGCTGGGCAGGACATCATACACTGCCTGGACCAGGAACTTGATGCGCTGTGGTTCAGCCTGCCAGAGCTCAGTCCATGTGACTTTTCGGTCCATGGCCTGCTCCCACCTTGTCCAAGCTCCCTGCTGCCTCAATCCAACTGCTCTGGTACACCTCTCCTTGTCAAACTAGGGAGATGGGAAGATTCCAAGGCCAGCCCTTCCCCGAATCACTGCTCCCACCAGGACTCTGTGGCGTATACGAGACTCCGCTTGCAGCATGGCTTCGCTGGCTCTCCACTTCCTCCCAGTTTTCACCTGAGTGAGCCACATTGGGGTCGCTGGAGTCCCTGTACAGCATCACCTCTCTGGCCCAAGTAACCTTAAACACCTCCTCCAGAGGCAGCTGGAGCTTGGTATTTTTTCCATAAAGGGTGATGCTGCTAAGGCTCCTGGGTAGTCCCAGCCACCTTCTGAGAAAGCTGTTAACTTTCCTCTCCAATCTCTCTACGATGGATATTGGGACTTCGTAGACAAGCAGTGGCCAGAGTACCCTTGGCAGGATACCGTGCTGGTAAATCCATGCCTTGAACTTGCTGGGAAGCCCCGACCGGTCCACTGCTCTCGACCAACTCTCCAGCTCCTGACAGGTTGCCTGGACAGATGCTGTATCCTTCAGGCTGCTGTTAAACACCTTGCCAAGACTCTTCACTGGCCTTTTGGAGACAGTTGGGATTGGTGTCCCTTCGAAACGGAACCTGTCCATGACTTTGCCCTTCTTCAGCACCAGCTACCTTGATTTTCCTTGCTTAAACCTCATCCTTGCCCATCCAATCAGTTTCTCCAACCCCTGCAGGATCCACCTGCCTCCTGGCACTGACTCAGTGGTGACAGTCAGGTCATCCATGAAGGCTCTGATTGGTGGTTGGTGTACTCCTGACTCAGCAGACTTGACAATCATGTTCATCGCCAAGGCAAAAAAGAATTACAGAGATAGTACAGCCTGTGATGACCCCAACCTCCAGTCTGTGCCACTCTGATGTTACTGACCCTGATGAGACTCTCATGCTGAACTGGTTGTAATAGTCCAGGATGAGATCTGCCACTTGGCCCAGCACATGATGTTTGGCCATGACTGTCTGGATCACTTTGTGCGGGATGGAGCCATATGCATTAGCCAGGTCAAGCCAGAGCACTGTCAGGTTTCCCTTGTTCTCCCTGGCCTCTCTGATGAGCTGGGCCACCACTGCCATGTGCTCTAGACACCCCGGCACTCCAGACAAGCCTCCCTTTTGCACTGAGCTGTCGATGTAGCCATTACTGGAGAGGAAGTTGGTCAGCCGCCTCGCCACTATGCTGAAGAAGTTCTCGCCTTCAACGCTTAACAAGGAGATGATCCTGAACTGATCGATCTTCTTGGAATCTTCTTCCTTTGGGATCCAGACTCCTTCAGCGAATCGCCACTGCTGCGCTACTTTCCCTCTCCTCCAGATGCTTTTCAGGATCTTCCACAGCCGTTTCAGTAACAAGGGGCAGTTCTTGTAGACCCTGTAGGGGACTCTGCTCGGGCCAGGGACTGAGCCAGCTCTTGCTCTCTTCACAACGTCCTGGACCTCTTTCAGGAGTGGCTCTCTACTATCAAACTCCTTGATGCGTGGAGGTGATTTTATCAGGATGTTGCACTGGCCCAGCTCCTACTGCCTGACGGGGTCACTGTAGGTCGTCTGGATATGCCGGTCGATCTCCTCCTTAGAGCAAACCAAACTCCCACTGCGTTTCTGCCCTAGCAGTTGTTTGGTGAAGCTGAAGGTGTTGGCTATGAAGGATGCTCGCTTCCTGGCTCTTTCCTTCCGGCGTCTTTGGTGCCACTCAGCTCTACGAAGGGTCATCAGCTTCTTCCTCAGGATGGTTCGCAGCTCAGCCAAGGGGGGATGTTGCTCTTCGCTGGCCTCCTTGTACTGCTTCTCGAAGGAGTTCAGCTCATGCTGTTCTTGTGGATCTTTGTTGCTCGTTGGTCCATGGTGAAAGGCGTTCTGGCCGTCTTCTTCTCCACTACTCCAACGTTTCCACAGCTAGGCTGCTGATGATTGTCGTCATCCTCCGCAGCCTTCGGTCCACGTCTCCCTTCGCAGTTGCTTCTAGCACCTTGTCGACGTCCTCGTCGAACTGATGCCAGACTGCCGTCTTGCAGGCCTGAGGCCATTTGACTTGAATCTTCTCCGGAGAACTGTTCCGAGGAACTAGTTGCGCCACTTGGAGGCTTCAGGCTCCATGGGTGATTCCAGGCACGGCTCCTCCTATGTCTCACCAAGTAAAATAACTGTGCGATGTGACACTCCCTGTCTCTCCAAACACTTCATTCGGGTCTGGTGAATCTTCAGGCCTCGGCTGTTCTTGCAAACCTTACCACATCTGCATTTGATACTCATTATCCATATAACCATATAACCATATAAACATTACAGCACGGAAACAGGCCCTCTCGGCCCTTCCAGTCCGTGCCAACCATTTGTTTTCCCCTAGTCCCAACTACCCGCACTCAGACCATACCCCTCCATTCCCTTCACGTCCATATACCTATCCACTTTACTCTTAAATGTTAAAATCGATCCTGCCTCCACCACTTCTGCTGGAAGCTCATTCCACACAGCCACCACCCTCTGAGTAAAGAAGTTCCCCCTCACGTTACCCCGAAACTTCTGTCCCTTAATTCTCATGTCATGCCCTCTTGTTTGAATCTTCCCTAACCTCAATGGGAAAAACGTATCCACGCCAACTCTGTCTATCCCTTTCATCATTTTAAAGACCTCAATCAAGTCCCCCCTTAACCTTCTGCGCTCCAAAGAATAAAGACCTAACTTGTTCAACCTTTCTCTGTAACATAGTTGCTGGAACCCTGGCAACATTCTAGTAAATCTCCTCTGTACTCTCTCTATTTTGTTGACATCCTTCCTATAACTAGGCGACCAAAATTGTACACCATACTCCAGAATTGGTCTTACCAATGCCTTGTACAATTTTAACATTACTTCCCTACTCCTATATTCAATGCTCTGATTTATAAATGCCAGCACACCAAAGGCTTTCTTTACCACCCTATCTACATGCGATTCCACCTTCAGGGAACTATGCACAGTTATTCCTAGATCCCTCTGTTCCACAGCATTCCTCAATTCCCTACCATTTACCATGTACTTCCTATTTTGATTTGTCCTGCCAAGATGTAGCACTTCACACTTAACAGCATTAAACTCCATCTGCCATCTTTCAGCCCACTTTTTCAAATGGCCCAAATCTCTCTGTAGACTTTGAAAATCTACTTCATTATGCACAACACCACCTATCTTAGTATCATCTGCATACTTACTTATCCAATTTTCCACCCCATCATCCAGATCATTGATGTACATGACAAACAACAGTGGACCCAACACAGATCCCTGAGGCACCCCACTGGTCACCGGCTTCCAACCTGACAAACAGCCATCCACCATTACTCTCTGACATCTCCCATTCAGCCACTGTTGAATCCATCTTGCTACTCTGCCATTAACACCCAAAGATTGAACCTTCTTGAACCAACCTTCCATGGGGAACCTTGTCAAAGGCCTTACTGAAATCCATATAGACAACATCCACTGCTTTACCCTCATCAATTTCCCTAGTTACCGCTTCAAAAAATTCAAGAAGGTTTGTCAAACATGACCTTCCAGGCACAAATCCATGTTGACTGTTCCTGATCAGACCCTGTTTATCCAGATGCTTATATATATTATCTCTAAGTATCCTTTCCATTAATTTGCCCACCACTGACGTCAAACTAATAGGTCTATAATTGCTAGGTTTATTCTTTGAACCCTTTTTAAACAATGGAACAACATGCGCAGTTCGCCAATCCTGGCACTATTCCCGTTTCTAATGACATTTGAAATATTTCTATCATAGCTCCTGCTATTTCTACACTAACTTCCCTCAATGTCCTAGGGAATATCCTGTCAGGACCTGGAGACTTATCCACTTTTATATTTTTCAAAAGTGTCAGTACTTCCTCCTCTTTGAATCTCATAGTTTCCATAGCTACTCTACTTTTTCCCCTTAACTCACAGAGTTCAATATCCTTCTCCTTGGTGAATACCGAAGAAAAAAAATTGTTCAATATCTCCCCCATCTCTTTTGGCTCTGCAGATAGCTGTCCATTCTGGTTCTCTAATGGTCCATTTTTATCCCTCGTTATCCTTTTGCTATTAATATAGCTGTAGAAACCCTTTGGGTTTACTTTCACCTTTCTTGCCAAAGCTACCTCATATCTTCTTTTAGCCTTCCAATTTCCCTTGAAAACCATGGCTCTTTCCAATTTTTGCTATTTCCTTTCAACCTAACAGGGACATAAAGATTCTGTACTCTTACAATTTCCCCTTTAAATGTCCTCCATTTCTCTTCTACATCCTTCCCATGAAACAATTCACTCCTTTTAAATCCTTACGCATTCCCTCAAAGTTAGCCTTTCTCCAATCAAAAATCTCCACCCTAGGTCCAGTTCTGACTCTCTCCATAATTATATTGAAACTAATGGTATTGTGATCACTGGTCCCGAAGTGCTCACCAACGCATACCTCCGTCACCTGACCTGCCTCATTTCCTAACAGGAGGTCCAGCACTGCCCCTTCTCTGGTCGATACCTCTATGTACTGCTGCAAAAGAAAATTCATTGTCGGTTGTCCATTGCCATTGGTCATTAACCTTTGATCCGTCAAATTGAGGTGCTCATCCTCCCTCCCTCTCGGGCACCCCTGGGGTTTTTTTCTATGTGATTTTCTGTAGCGTGATTTGGGTCTCCTCCTCTCAGAGGATGCGGTTTGGGCTGCCAACACGCCCCGCCCCGGTTGCCGTCTTTCCGAGCTGTCCACTATCTCTCCAGTCGTCACCACCCTATTCTTGGTTGTCAACCAGTCTATTCCTGGTCGCCACTGGTTTCACCAGCACATTGATTGATACAAATACATCTATTGATGCTCCTGAACACATCATCAGTGATGCAACCTGGGGTCATTGGGTGTTTAATCTACTGTCGTGTAATGCTTATCTGATGGGGATGCAGATTTGTCATGCCCATCACTTGTTTTTAGTAGGGTATATGGAAAACAGCATACAGTTTCTGAAGTCAGTTCATCCAGGAGACAAGTAAAATATTAGCCTTTATTGCAAGCCGGTAGAATTTAGAAAGAGTTTAGAAGTATTATTACAATTAGAGGATGCTGGTAAATTCATACCTATTGTATCGTGCAATGCCTCACTTCCCTTATTTAAAGTGGTTCCAGTGTGTACCTTTGTCTTAAGGAGGTTTAATGGAAGTTCATCCATGCAAAAGTCACAAATCAGTTCTGAAGCATTTGAGATATGAAATAAAAATTTGCCCTTAGGTGAAAAAATAGACAATATGCACGCAGAACACAAGTTTACCAAGGGCAACGATCACAGGTTGCCATTTAACAAAAATAGACAATATGCACGCAGAACACACGTTTATCAAGGGCAACGAGCGCAGGTTGCCATTTAACAGTGGGAACCACGTGAGGGATCTACTTTGGAAACTGATAAAGGAATCTCTTGATGTTTGTTTGATGATACTTTATCAAACAACCATACAGATGGTTTTCTCGGAATGGAACCCCTCGGTAATGTGAAGTACACTGTACTGGCATGAAGGTTGTCAAAATGAGATTCACTAGGCTAATTCTTTGTATGAGTGATGTGTCCTATCATGAATGGCTAAAACAAAAAATTAGATCCACATTTTTTTTGAGTTGGAATGAGAAGTGATCTTTTGATACATTCAGAATTCTGCAGAGCATGGCAGGATAGATGTCAAGATAGAGTCATAAACCTTGGAAGTAGGCCGCGAATCCACAGTGACCATTGAGTACTCATTTATACCTGTATCGCTAGTAGGAACCACCACACAGAAGATGAATCCCTAGACGGTTGTGGAAAATAGATAATTGGGTGTGTTTAAAAGATCCAGGAAGAAGAGTGGGACCTGGGTCAGATCAGTGGCCTGAGTGGCCTAATACTTGGGTGTGCTCATTGATTGCTTGTTTATCCATCCCTTCAGCTTTAGTTTGGAGGTGGGTGAACTGAGAGCATTTTGCCTCTCGAAGCAAGTTCAAAAATTAATTGCATACAAATGAATGCGATAGTAAGTAGGAGCATTTCATTTGAAGTCTGCATTTCAGATCCCTCATGAGTATATTCCATGGGTCTACCTGAAAATGATAGTCATTTTCTCTCATTCATTGTCTCCGGAGCCATCAAACAGCAACAAAGAACAAGCAACCTGTTTTGAAAGGTGCACCCATAGCTTTTTTTATTTTGTTTAATACTTGATGCTGTCCTTTCAGCACATGAACCATTTATTTAGATGAAACCAGACCCTAGGTTCTCTGGTACATTTTGTGCATTAGTTAGACATTTATGTATGTCAGTGGGGTAAGCCTTTTAAATATCTTTGAACAAAAACACTTTCTTCAGAATCAGATTTGGTAAACTTAACAGTATAGCCAATTCATTGTACATGTATCCTTGGACATTCAGCACACTTGGAGCTCAGACAACTGTTGCTATTCTTGTCATTCTGGCATAACTGTGGGGTGGGAGATTGCAACCTTCACGTGGTCCGCCCTGTTTCGACGAATGCAATCAACCTGGTGTGCACAATCAAATAAGAACAAGTTGACCTACAACTTTAGACTGTGCACGCCATACACAAGAAGAAGAGGCATGACTGTATATTTCCTATTTATTTCAATTTTGCTTCTAATAATAATATCCACGAATTAATGGATTTAAAAAATAAAGATAAAGATATCAAGACTGCTCTGTTCCCCTTTTCCATTCCTTGCTAATCTCCCAAATCTCTTCTTGATTTAGACTGAACTCCCTATTTTATTCTTATTTCTCCCTTTTCTCTATTTATTTCTTCCATAATGCCTACCTTCTGCTCCATTGAACATAATCCCACTAAGTTTTGATTTTTTGCTTAGAGCCAGTCATAGAGTGATACATTCGGCCTAACTTGCCCACACCGGCCAACAATGTCCCAGCTACCCTAGTCCCACTTGCCTGTGTTTGATCCATATCCCTCCAAACCTGTCCTATCCACGTACCTGTCTAACTGTTTCTTAAACGATGGGACAATGCCAGCCTCAACTACCTCTTCTGGCAGCTTGTTTCGTACACCCACCACCCTTTGTGTGAAAAAGTTACTCCTTGGATTCCTATTAAATGTTTTCCCCTTTCACCTTGAACCTTTGTCCTCTGGTCCTAGATTCCCCTACTCTGGGCAAGAGATTCTGCATCTTCCCGATCTACTCCTCTCATGATTTTGTACACCGCTCATCCTCCTGTGTTCCATGGAATAGAGACCCAGCCTACGCAACCTCTCCCTGTAGCTCACACCCTCTGGTCCTGGCAACATCCTCGTAAATCTTTTCTGAACCATTTCAAGCTTGACCATATCTTTTCTCTAACGGTGCCAAGAACTGAACACAATATTCTAGATGCAGTCTCCTCAACGGCTAATACACCTGCAACATGACCTCCCAACTTCTATACTCGATACTCTGACTAATGAAGCCCAAGTGCCAATAAGCCTTTCTAACCACCTTATCTACCTGCGACTCGACCTTCAAGGAACCACTCACCTGTATTCCTAGATCCCGCTCCTCTACAACACTACCCAGAGGCCCACCATTTGCTGTGTAGTTCCTGCCCTTGTTCGACATCCAAAAATGCTAAACCTCACACTTCTCTGTATTAAATTCCATCAACCATTCCTCCGCCCACCTGGCTAATCGATCCAGATCCTGCTGCAATCTTTCATAATCATCTCCACTATCTGCAAAACCACCAACTTTTGTATCATCAGCAAACTTTCTAATCTTGCCCTGTACGTTCTCCTCCAAATAATTGATGTAGATGACAAACAGTAATGGGCCCAGCACCGAACCCTGAGGCACATCACTAGTCACAGGGCTCCAGTCTGGGAAGCACCCTTCCACCGTCACCCTCTGCATCCTTCAATGGAGCCAATTTTCTATCCATTCAGCTATTTCTCCTTGGATCCCATACGATCTAACCTTCCAAACCAGCCTACCATGCAGAACCTTGTCGAACACCTTACTGAAATTCATTTTCACAACATCTACATTCTGTGTTTAAGAAGGAACTGCAGATGCTGGAAAATAGAAGGTAGACATAAATGCTGGAGAAATTCAGCAGGTGAGGCAGCATCTATGGAGCGAAGAATATAGGCAACATTTCGGGTCGAAACCATCTTCAGCTCTGCCCTTAGAAACATAGAAATTAGGTGCAGGAGTAGGCCATTCGGCCCTTCGAGCCTGCACCGCCAT